>JAHIAM010006184.1:0-28203 GCA_021605205.1 Aegilops longissima | reverse complement strand
TATAGTCCTGCTATGCTCCATCTTCCCCACACAAAATATTTAAATCATGCACAACCCCGATGATAAGCCAAGCAATTGTTTCATACTTTAACATTTTCAAAACTTTTTCAATCTTCACGCAATACATGAGCGTGAGACATGGATATAGCACTATATGTGGAATAGAATGGTGGTTGTGGAGAAGACAAAACGGGAGAAGATAGTCTCATGTCAACTAGGCGTATCAACGGGCTATGGAGATGCCCATCAATAGATATCAATGTGAGTGAGTAGGGATTGCCATGCAACGGATGCTCTAGAGCTATAAGTATATGAAAGCTCAACAAAAGAAACTAAGTGGGTGTGCATCCAACTCGCTTGCTCACGAAGACCTAGGGCATTTTAGGAAGCCCATCATTGGAATATACAAGCCAAGTTCTATAATGAAAAATTCCCACTAGTTTATGAAAGTGACAAGATGAGAGACTCTCTATCATGAAGATCTTGGTGCTACTTTGAAGCACTAGTGTGGTAAAAGGATAGTAGCATTGTCCCTTCTCTCTTTTTCTCTCATTTTTTTATTTGAGCCTTTTCTCCTTTTTTATGGCCTCTTTCTTTTTTCATTTTTCATTTTTTTTTCTTTTTCGTCCGGAGTCTCATCCCGACTTGTGGGGGAATCATGGTCTCCATCATCCTTTCCTCACTTGGGACAATGCTCTGAAGAATGATGATCATCACACTTTTATTTTTCTTACAACTCAACAATTACAACTTGATTCTTAAAACAAAGTATGACTCTATATGAATGCCTCCGGCGGTGTACCGGGATATGCAATGAAACAAGAGTGACATGTATGAAGGAATTATGAAAGGTGGTTTTGCCACAAATACGATGTTAACTACATGATCATGCTAGCAATATGACAATGATGGAGCGTGTCATAATAAACGGAACGGTGGAAAGTTGCATGGCAATATATCTTGGAATGGCTATGGAAATGCCGTGATAGGTAGGTATGGTGGCTATTTTGAGGAAGATATATGGTGGGTGTATGATACCGGCGAAAAGTGCGCGGTATTGGAGAGGCTAGAAATGGTGGAAGGATGGGAAAAAGTGCGTATAATCCATGGACTCAACATTAATCATAAAGAACTCATATACTTATTGCAAAAATCTAGAAGTTATCAAAGCAAATTATTACGCGCACGCTCCTAGGGGGATAGATTGGTAGGAAAAGACCATCGCTCGTCCCCGACCGCCACTCATAAGGAAGACAATCAATAAATAAATCATGCTCCGAGTTCATCACATAACGGTTCACCATACGTGCATGCTACGGGAATCACAAACTTCAACACAAGTATTCTTTAAATTCACAACTACTCAACTAGCATGACTCTAATATCACCATCTTCATATCTCAAAACAATTATCAAGCATCAAACTTTTCTTAGTATTCAACGCACTCAAAAGAAAGTTTCACATATCTTGAATACCAAGTATATTAATATTAAGCAAATTACCATGCTATTAACGACTCTCAAAATAATCTAAGTGAGGCATGAGAGATCAATAGTTTCTTTAAAACAAATCCACCACCGTGTTCTAAAATATCTAAGTGAAGCACTAGAGCAAAAATTATCACGCTCAAAAGATATAAGTGAAGCACTATGAGCAAAACTATCAAGCTCAAAAGATATAAGTGAAGCACAAAGAGTATTCTATCAAATTCCAATTCATGTATGGCTCTCCCAAAGGCGTGTAAAGCAAGGATGATTGTGGTAAACTAACAAGCAAAGATGCAAATAATACAAGACGCTCCAAGCAAAACACATATCGTGTGGTGAATAAAAATATAGCTCCAAGTAAATTACCGATGGAAGTAGACGAAAGAGGGGATACCTTCCGGAGCATCCCCAAGCTTTGACTTTTTGGTGTCCTTGGATTATCTTGGGTGTGCCATGGGCATCCCTAAGCTTAGGATCTTGCCACTCCTTGTTCCATAATCCATCAAAATAATTTACCCAAAACTTGAAAACTTCACAACACAAAACTCAATAGAAATCTCGTGAGCTCCGTTAGAGAAAGAAAACAAAAGACTAATTCAAGGTACTGTAATGAACTCATTCTTTATTTATATTGGTTTTAAACCTACTGTATTCCAACTTCTCTATGGATTATAAACTATTTTACTAGCCATAGATTCATCAAAATAAGCAAACAACACACGATAAACAGAATCTGTCAAAAACAGAACTATCTGTAGTAATCTGTAACTAACGCAAACTTCTGGAACTCCAAAAAATCTACCAAAATAGGACGACCTAGACAATTTGTTTAATGATCAGCAGCAATTGGATCAGTATTTTGTCATGTTCTAGTGATTTTTAACAATTGTTTTCGTGAACAGAAAGATTCTGGAAATTACAACAAGATCAAATAACTATCATCCAAGAAGATCCTATAGGTTTAACTTGGCACAAACACTAATTAAAAGATAAAACCACATCTAAATAGGAAGTAGATGTATTATTTATTACTAAGCAGCAAGGAAAAATATTGGGTTGTCTCCCAACAAGCACTTTTCTTTAAAGCCTTTTTAGCTAGGCATTGAGATTTCAATGATGCTCACAAGAAAGACAAGAATTGAGGCACAAAGAGAGCATCATAAAACATGTGACAAACACACTTAAGTCTAACATAATTCCTATGCATAGGCATATTATAGGCAAACAAATTATCGTAGCAAGCAAAAACTAGCATATGCAAGGAAGCGGAAAGGAACAATAGCAATCTCAACATAACGATAGGTAATTTAGTAACATGAAAATTTCTATAACCATATTTTCCTCTCTCTTAGTAATTACATGTAGGATCATAAGAAAATTCAAAAATATAGCTATCACATAATATATTCTTAACACGATCCACATGCATGCAGAGTTGACACTCTTCCAAAATAGTGGGATTAACATTAACTAAAGTCATGACCTCTCCAAACCCACTTTTATCAAAAATTTCATAAGATTGAATATTCTCCAAATATGTGGGATCTAAAGTTGACACTCTTCCAAACCCACTTTCAATATTATTGCAAACAATATTATCAATCTCATATTCATCATGGGGATTAAATAAATTTTCAAGATCATAAGAAAAATCACCCCAATCATGATCATTGCAACAAATAGTGGACACAACAAAACTAGCATCCCCAAGCTTAGGGTTTTGCATATTATTAGCATAATTGACATCAAGAGGATTTATAGTAAAATCATTGCAATCATGCTTTTCATCGAAGGAACTATCAAGTATGGGCGCAATAGCAACGATCTCATGTTTAACATAAGGAACTATAGCAAATTCATCTTCATAAATATTGGCATCATAGCCACAAGAATAGCAAGCATCATGTTCATCAAGGGATATTTCAATCAAGTCATCGGAATCATCATTATCTATAGATTCATGCATATCATTATTTCCTTCCAAAGCAACGGTCATTCTCTCAATAAATTCTTTGACATAGACATTATGAGCATAGTTTTCATAGCAATATTTAAGTATGTCAAAATTTTCAGATTCGTAGAGAGTAATATCATACTTTTCAATTAAAGAAGCAACTTCATAAGCACTCTTAAAAGAAACAAATTCTTCAATTTGTTCTATATCATAGTAACTATAAACACCATTTGCATAATAAGATAAGATTTCATATTCATTAAACTCAAATAGGTAAGGAATGTGTTTTTTAGGGTTCTTAGAGCAACAAGTAAAATCATAAATTTCACAAAGATTCCAAGCATAACACAACAATCTGTTTATTTGACTCCATAGGAGTCTCCCTTTTTCAGACAAATGGTGACACACATAATGAGCATGCTCATCTAAAGATTTCCCATCAACTAGGCTAGTTGGGGTTTCAGCACGAGTGCATAAGGATCGAAGATGATCCAAGTAGAACACTTTAAGTGGATCCATATCAATACATTTTCAGCGAGCGAAGATGCAAGCATATAGAAGGCACAAGGAAACACAAACAAAGATACATACGTGAAGAAGGCGAACAAAAAAGAGAGGGCGAATAAAACAACAAGGGTGAAGTGGGGGAGAGGAAAACGAGAGGCAAATGGCAACTAATGTAATGCGGGAGATAGAGATTGTGATGGGTACTTGGTATGTTGACTTTAACGGTGCCAGAAGTGGCTTGTTGTTAGGAGTCCAAGTCTTGACTTTCTCTTGCGTAAGCCTCCCCGGCAACGGCGCCAGAAATTCTTCTTGCTACCTCTTGAGCACTGCATTGGATTTCCCCGAAGAGGAGAGGATGATGCAGCAAAGTAGCGTAAGTATTTCCCTTAGTTTTTGAGAACCAAGGTATCAATCCAGTAGGAGGCTACGCACAAGTCCCTCGTACCAGCACAAAACAATAGCTCCTCACAACCAACGCGATTAGGGGTTGTCAATCCCTTCACGGTCACTTACGAGAGTGAGATTTGATAGAGAAGATAAATAATATTTTTGGTATTTTTGATATAGAGATGCAAATTGAAAAGTAAAAGGCAAAGTAAACACAAAGCAAGTATTAAAGTGATGGAGATTGATATGATGAGAATAGACCCGAGGGCCATAGGTTTCACTAGCGGCTTCTCTCAAGAGCATAAGTATTCTACGGTGGGTGAACAAATTACTGTTGAGCAATTGACAGAATTGAGCATAGTAATGAGAATATCTAGGTATGATCATGTATATAGGCATCACGTCCGAGACAAGTAGACCGACTCCTGCCTGCATCTACTACTATTACTCCACTCATCGACCGCTATCTAGCATGCATCTAGAGTATTAAGTTAAAAACAGAGTAACGCCTTAAGCAAGATGACATGATGTAGAGGGATAAATTCATACAATATGATAAAAACCCCATCTTGTTCTCCTCGATGGCAACAACACAATAAGTGCCTTGCTGCCCCTTCTATCACTGGGAAAGGACACCGCAATATTGAACCCAAAGCTAAGCACTTCTCCCATTGCAAGAACTACCAATCTAGTTGGCCAAACCAAACGGATAATTCGAAGAGACTTGCAAAGATAACCAATCATACATAAAAGAATTCAGAGAAGATTCAAATATTGTTCATAGATAAACTTGATCATAAACCCACAATTCATCAGTCTCAACAAACACACCGCAAAAAGAACATTACATCGAATAGATCTCCACGAGAGAGGGGGAGAACATTGTATTGAGATCCAAAAAGAGAGAAGAAGCCATCTAGCTACTAGCTATGGACCGAAGGTCTGAAGTAAACTACTCACACTTCATTGGAGGGGCTATGGTGATTATGTAGAAGCCCTCTGTGGTGGATGCCCCCTCCGGCGGAGCTCTGGAACAGGCCCCAAGATGGGATCTCGTGGATATAGGAAGTTGTGGCGGTGGAATTAGGTTTTTGGCTCCTGTTTTGATCGTTTGGGGGTACGTAGGTTTATATAGGAGGAAGGAGTACGTCGGTGGAGCAACAAGGGGCCCACGAGGCAGGGGGGCGCGCCCTAGGGGGGGGGGCACCCTCGTGACCGCCTCTGTTACTTCTTGGAGTAGGGTCCAAGTCTCCTGGATCACGTTCGGTGAGAAAATCACGTTCCCGAAGGTTTCATTCTGTTTGGACTCTGTTTGATATTCCGTTTCTTCGAAACACTGAAATAGGCAAAAAACAGCAAATCTGGGCTGGGCCTCCGGTTAATAGGTTAGTCCCAGAAATAATATAAAAGTGGAAAATAAAGCCCAATATAGTCCAGAACAGTAGATAAAGTAGCATGGAGCAATCAAACATTATAGATACGTTGGAGACGTATCAAGCACTCACACTAGCACCCATGTCACATAAACCATTATAACAGTGATCTCCTATTTTAACTAAGATAACAGGCATACCAACAACAGGTCTATGTTTATCATTTTTATCAGGTTTGGCAATTCTAGCAGTTTCTTCACAGAAGTAAATAACATGCCCATCTATATCTTCTTCCAAGAGATCTTTAACCATAGAAATAATAGGTTCAACTTTAATTTGTTCATCAGGTTTAGGTGTTCTAACATAGATTTTGTTAACCAAAGTTCAAACTTCAACATGTTCCTTTATCCTAACAGGGAAAGGTGGTTTCTCAATATAAGCAGTAGGAATAACTGGATCAACATTATAAACTATAGTTTCTTCTTTAACTGGCATTGGTTCGTTAATTTCTTCTTTAATAGGTGGGTGATATTTAAACCACTTCTCTTTAGGGAGTTCACCATGAGTAGCAAATGATTCACAAAAGGAGGCTACTATCTTAGAGTCAAGTCCATATTTAGTGCTAAACTTTTGAAAAGCATCGGTATCCATAAAAGATTTAACACAATCATATTTAATTTTAATACCTGACTCTTTACCTTCGTCGAGTTCCCAATCTTCAGAGTTGCATTTAATTCTTTCCAAAAGATCCCACCGAAATTCAATAGTCTTCTTCATAAAAGAACCAGCACAAGAAGTATCAAGCATGGTTTGATCATTACGAGAAAGCCGAGCATAAAAATTCTGGATAATAATTTCTCCTGAGAGCTCATGATTGGGGCATGAATATAACATTGAATTAAGCCTTCCCCAAGATAGAGCGACACTTTCTCCTTCACGAGGCCAAAAATTATATATATAATTCCGATTACGATGAACTAGATGCATAGGATATTTTTTTTTGGTGAAACTCCTATTTCAACCGATTCCAATTCCATGATCCAACATCATCGCATAGCCTATACCATTCCAATGCTTTTCCCTTCAAAGATAAAGGGAAAACCTTCCTCATAACTTTATCCCCGGGTAAACCTGCAAGCTTGAACAATCCACAAATTTTTTCTACATATATCAAGTGCATATCAGGATGTTCGGTTCCATCTCCTGCATAAGGATTAGCTAGCAGTTGTTCTATCATACCCGAAGGAATTTCATATTCAATATTTTCAGTAGGTGCAGTAGGTTGAGGGGTAGCTAATTGTGGTCTCGTACGAGGTGAAGATACAACAAACAAACCCCTCGAAGGATTTTTTCCATAGTAACAAGTGACAATACATTTCAGAACACTATATAAATGTTTTGTTACCAATTTCCATTTACCAAAAGTGCTTCACTCCCCGGCAACGGCGCCAGAAAATAGCCTTGATGACCCACAAGTATAGGGGATCAATTGTAGCTATTTTCGATAAGTAAGAGTGTCAAACCCAACAAGGAGCAGAAGAAAATGACAAGTAGTTTTCAGTAAGGTAGTCTCTGCAAGTGCTGAAATTGTAAGTAGTCAAGTAGTTTGATAGCAAGATAATTTGTAACGAGCAAGTAATGATAGTAGTAATGAAAGTGCAGCAAGGTAGCCCAAACCTTTTGAGGCAAAGGACAGGCCAAAACGGTCTCTTATGATAAGCAAAGCGTTCTTGAGGCTACACGGGAATTCCATCTAGTCACTTTCATCATGTCGGTTCGATTTGTGTTCGCTACTTTGATAATTTGATATGTGGGTGGACCGGCGCTTAGGTGATGTTCTTACTTGAACAAACCTCCTACTTATGATTAACCCTCCGGCAAGCATCCACAACTACGAGAAAAGTATTAAGAATAAATTTAACCATAGCATTAAACCTTGGGGTCCAATCGGTCCCTTACGGAACAACGCATAAACTGGGGTTTAAGTTTATGTCACTCTCGCAACCCACCATCTAATTGTTACTCCACAATGCATTCCCTTAGGCCCAAATATGGTGAAGTGTCATGTAGTCGATGTTCACATGACACCACTAAGGGAATCACAACATACATACTATCAAAATATCGAACACATATTAAATTCACATGATTACTTGCAACATGATTTCTTCCGTGACCTCAAGAACAAAGGTAACTACTCACAAATGATAAACATGATCATGATCAGAGGGGTATTAAATAGCATATTGATCTGAACATATAATCTTCCACCAAATAAACCATATAGTAATCAACTACAAGATGTAATCAACACTATTAGTCACCCACAATCACCAATCTATAGTTCCGGTAACAAGATTGAACACAAGAGATGAACTAGGGTTTGAGAGGAGATGGTGTTGTTGAAGATGTTGATGGAGATTGCCCTCCCCAAGATGGGAGGGTAGTTGGTGATGATGAGGACGATGATTTCCCCCTCCGAGAGGGAAGTTCCCCCGGCGAAATCGCTTCGCCGGAGGGCAAAAGTGCTCCTGCCCAAGTTTCGCCTCGAGGCGGCGGCGCTTCGTCCCAAAAGTCCTCCCCTTATTTTTTTTTCTAGGTTAAAATGACCTATATACGAGAAGATGGGCACTGGAGGTGGGCCAAGGAGGCCACAACCCCCAAGGCGCGCCAGGGGGGCCTGGCATGCCCAGGTGGGTTGTGTCCACGTGGTGGCCCCCCTCTGGTGGTTATTGGCTCCAATATTTCATATATATATTCCATAAAAAATCCCCGTGAAGTTTCAGCTCATTTGGAGTTGTGCAGAATAGGTAGCCTGACTTAGCTTTTTTAGGTCCAGATTTCTAGCTGCCAAAATTCTCCCTCTTGGCGTGTACCTTGCAAATTATGAGAGAAAAGGCATTAGAATTACTCCAAAAAGCATTATTATGGATAAAAACATTATAAATAACAGTAAGAAAACATGATGCAAAATGGACGTATCAGTCACCTGCCGAACCGCATCAAACCCGATGGAGGGGACGTCTCGTACCGCCACCAGTCTCAGAAAGACCGTCACCACCTCAAGATCCAGTGCCCGAGACGCCCAGACGTCCACTGAGTCCGACCCGTCCAAGAAGAGGGGTTGACGCCCTGATTTCGGGCTCTATAGGTAGAACCCACCGCCGCGCCAGCCGCTGTCGTCTCCCATACAACGACAGCCGCCGCCGTGACCGTCAGATCTGGACACAAGGGCCCGAATCCTTCGCGGACTGCCACCTGGTCAACCGCACTAGACCTCCGTCACGTTGACAAGCTGTCCACCTCCAGATCTGCCGCACATGCGCAGCCAGCCATGCTCCACAAGCCCGTCCGGCCGAGCAAATGAGCCACCGAGCTCTTGGCACCACTGCCTGGCCAGCGCTGGCTGCCCACGTAGCCATGGCCACCAGCCACCACCGAAGATCCCAGGACCGCCGCCCCGGCATCTGAGCTCCGCCATCCAAGGCTGGCCGAGCAGCCAGAGAAGGGCCCATCCGCCACCTTCCCCAGAGCCATCCGGACTTTGATGGAGGGCGCATCAGGCAGCGGCGAGGGGAGAAAGGTGCGGTGGGGAGGAAGGTGTGGCGAAGGGAGGCGGCAGAGGAGGAGGGATCTGGAGGCGGTGTAGGGTGGCGGCGGCGCTAGATCGGGAGCCCTTTGGGCGCTAGATCGGGAGCCCCAGTCGCGAGATGTACCTCTCGTTATCTCGTGAGCTCTGGCCGCGGCGCTTTGAGATTTGTAGGCCCTGTTTGTTGGGGATTTTGCTCCTGCTTTTGCAATTTTTTCATTTTGACCAAAAAGCCATAAAGGCTCCTAAATAGGTGCTTTTGGGGCTTTTATGGCTTCTTTGGGCTTTTGCAGTTTTCTCATTTTGGCCAAAAAGCCGTAAAATCTCCTAAATAGATGCTTCTGGGGCTTTTATGGCTTTAAACAAACAACAAACCATAAAAGCCCCAGAAGCACCTATTTAGGAGATTTTATGGCTTTTTGGTCAAAATGAAAAAAATGCAAAAACAGAAGCAAAAACTCAAACAAACAGGGCCGTAGTGTGGTTTCTCTCCAGGTTGGTTCCAGGGGACATGGGACATGCGGCGGTGTAGTAATGGTGTTTTGGTGAACTTTATAATTATTAGTAACCTTTATTTAGAATTAGTTGACACTCAAACGAATGTATCTAGAACATCTAAATACATCCGTTTTAACGTCAACCAATTCCAGTATGGTTTTGTACTTGTGTACATGTATCTGCGAGGTCTGTTGGTTTATCTTATTGCACCAAAGAAAATATAATATTACGCCAAAAAAATATAATATTATTTATTTATGTAAAAAATGGAACTATTGGGTATTTTTTAAATATATCATTATACATTTTTTTGAGATAGTTGGAGTAGAGTGAGACTACAATCAAAATTCACTTTTGAGCTTAGACTCATATACACCTTTACAAATAGTGAATTTAAGAAATATAGTAAAAAAACTAAATAATTTTCGCAGCAGAATGCTCGTGTATTCTACTTGCACTCAATTTTTGGCAATGAAAATACTGTGTGGTAATCTAGGCAAAAAAAGCAGTGCTCTACAATGTGTATCTTTTTTTGCTGAGATCACCATACATATATTTTATTCATTAATTTTCACTAGTTAGAGGACACAGACAAGATTGTTGTCTAAATTATCTAGATATCCCCCCCCCCCCGAGTTTACTGTTCATGCAGGTGTGTGTGAGCCTGAACTCATAAACACACTACCTGCTATTCAACTATTGTGTCGTCCGTTGGGGCGCGGACTGTGGAGTGCCCAATAGTTTGGAGCCATGTTAAGATTCTTCTATTTCCTCGTCTTCCATTGGTTCCTGCTCCACCTCCTCCTCTTCTTCCTCTTCCTCCCATTCTCCCCAGTGCTTGCTGCAATCGAGAGGTTCTTCCTAGATAACCGAAGTACTAAGTAAATGTTAGTTCTGCTCACGACAAACCATAATACAACTAACTTAATTAACATGGTAATTGGGTTCGTCCTGCTGCAGAAACCCAGAAACATTTCCATATAGTGGGTACCCATGCTGTTGGCAAGAAACTAGGGAAATATTAAATGGTCTAACACACATATTCCAATAGATAATATACCTCGCCAATAGGAGGCTTTCCTCACTCCCCTGGCGCATTAGGCTAGTCATACTGGGAGTAACATAAATAGTAACATATATGTCACATAAGTAAAAAAAAATGATGTGTCATGTAATTAAAGAGGAGAGAGACAAATAGAGTAATATAATATGTTACCATCACATAGCGATTCCCAATATAAAATGAGTCTACAAAGCAATAAATAAAAACATGTATATTACTACACCTATGACACTTCCCACTATAAAGATAGTAACATGGACTAGTAACATATGTATGTTACTAGTCAAAGTTACTCCCCACTATGACCGGCCTCACCAAAACTGTCTCCAGGAGATACTGGGGCATTTAAACCTGGGATCTTCAGACAAGGATAAGAGGGTGGAGGACCATACATCTGAAAATAAATAAACGAATTGGCGTCAATTGTCTAACGATGAAGGCATTGTTAGTATTAAACCAGGAAAACAATAGGTTGAATACATACCTGCATGCTTTTAAGCCATGGGGGCGGGGCACCATCAGGCATACCAAGAGCTTCTTTAAGCTTCAAGGACAGCATACCTTGTTTTATTTCCCTAAGCTTCACCTGTTGAATGTGCACGTGTTAGAGCCTGGCATCAGAACCATATATGGACACGTGGATGTTGTGTGCCTTGTTGCTGTGTAAATTTTGAAGAGTGCGCACCTCAAACTCTTTCCCTTCATAATATAGATCACCATGACTAGTCAAATTGGGTTTTGTTTGATAGTTGAAGAATGCTTCATGCAAAACCTGTGGGAACAAACACTAGTAGAAAAAGGGCCATTTGTTCCGGTTCATAAGGCCCATTTGTCCCAGTTCGGGAACCGGCATTAAAGGGTCGGTACTAAAGCCCTATACCTTTAGTCCCGGTTCTTATACCAAGCGGGACAGATGGGGCTCCACGTGGCCGCTGCGTCTTGCCCAGGCAGGGGGGCCTTTTGTCCCGGTTGGTAGCACCAACCGTGACCAAAAAGCGTCCACGCGTCAACAGTTCAGGGGCTGGGTTTTTTGTTTTATTGAAAGGAGGGGGGGGGGGTTGGCGGTTTTGGGGGCTTTTGTAGGGTTAATTTAGGGGTTTCATATATTGTGTTAGCTAGCTAATAGAGAGAAGTGTCCTCTCTTATCTCCGTGCTTGGTCAATGCTACGTACTATACGTATAGAGAGGACTCGACACGCTAGCTAGTAAGCAAATGAAGGAAACCATTAAATACAGAAGATTGTCATGAACATATGCATACAGAGAGAAGTGATATCGACCTTTCCTTCTCCGAGAGATTGGTCAAACAACAAGTTTTCGTATATCTATCCGATGCTACTGGCTATACATATACAATATAAGATCTCTTACAATCCCCTAATATCTGAACTCAACTTCCACATGGTATACTCCGACTTTATTTATGACGTGGTCAAGAAAGAATCCCGCCAATTCCTCTTGAATTGTAACATCCCAAATTTTCAATTTGGCATGTATACACAGGTCATCCATGCATATCATATTTTATTGCATTCTCGTTTGCCATCCTCGAAATCCTAAACAACTCAAGGACCCTCGGAGAGAGTTGAGAATTTTCCGATTTTCATATTTGAATTTTATCAAATAATGAAAGACGGGGATTTTGGATTTTATTATTTTTCTCTCCGGAAAATATTTCATGTTTAAAAATAAATGAGAGGAGATAATATGACTTCTCCAAAAAAATAACTGAAATACCGGAGGAAAAATGTTAAAATCATTATTTAGATTTTTATTTTATTTATTTGGAATTTTATTTGCCTAGAGAAAATTTGCATATATTTAAAATTGCATTTTAGGGGCCAAGAAAAGTTCATCTTGTTCTAAATATTTTATTTAGGCAAAGAAAAACTTGTTTTGGCATTTATAGATTTTTATTTATTTTTCTAGGATTTTTATAATTTTTGGCGAAATGTTTTAAAAAAGAGGAATCATACCGATCGGGCTAACGGCCCAATGCCAGCGAGCCGGCCGACCAGCCGCCGCCTCCGCTGCAGCACAGCCGCCCTGGCCTTGGGACCTGGAGTCCGAGCCGGACTCCCCTCCCCGCCGCCTTGCCCTCTCCTCCAAGCCACCTCTCCCCCCTCTTTATATACCGCCCCCTCTCCCCCTAACCCCACCACCACCACCGCCGCCACCCGGACCCGAGCCGAGCCCGAGCCGAGCAGCCGCCGCCGCCTCCAGCCCGATCGCCCCTCGCCGAGCCGCCGCCCCTAGCCGCCCCTCGCCACCCTTCGCCGGACCCCGCCGGAGCAGCCGCCGCCCCGCCGGACGATCGCCGGAGGTAGCCCTAGTCGCCGGCTTTTTAATAACCCTTCGTTTTTTAGAAAAACCCTAGCCGTTTTTATATTATATTAGATCGGTTTTATTTCCCGGTTTATTTATTTTAAGAACGTTTACCCGTTCGCTCGTTTTTACGAACCGTTCGTCGTTTAGTTTCCGCTAATGAACGTTCGTTCGTTTAGCCGTTCGTCGTTTTCTTTATCGGTTTTATTCCGCGATTATTCCGATTGCGATTTCTGAACCAATGTTCAAATTAGTATAACTTTTCGCTCGTTTATCGGAATCAGGCGATTCAAGCGCCTGGAGTTTCATCTCGAAACCCTCTTTTCGAATAGCCAACTTAAATCAGATTTTGCCTTTGTAAAATTTGACTCTAGTTCAGATTAGTAAACGGATCTTGTTTCTCTCGTCGTTTGAGTTTCATTGTTTCGTTTGGTTTGATTCTTTTTGCAAACCGGAGTTCTTAAGTTGAACTCTCCGGTCAACCTCTTTCAGTTGAAGTTTCGTTTGTGCATCTTTGTTTGTTGCTTATGTATGTATTGTTTGCTTGCGATAGAATTCCCGGTCTGAAGCGTGTTACTCTGAGTCTCTAGGATTCACGGATCGTCGACAAGGCAAGTAACACTTGATCATACCCTTTTCATACCCAGTTTTATGCATTAGCTCAATCCTCAAACATTGCATGATTAGGATGTCATTAATTTGTGGGTTGGGAAGTAGATGATGAGGTAGGAACCTATTGCCCTGTTACTATCAAACCCTTGGGAGTTACTTCTACGTGTTGCTTATATTACTATGCTATGCTCGTAGACGTGGTTTGGGTCTGAGAGATATTCACGACAGATGTGAGATTGTTAATTAATGGTTTACTTTAAGGTGGCAACTTAAATACACATCTGGATGGATTGAGGCACCTGGGGAACCCAGTGTTGTCTATTTTATTTTTGGAAATCCCGGGGTACCCGTGTGATCTTCCTAAGGACCGCCACCCAGGCTCAAAGGGAACTGAGACTATTCATGCTAGAAACTTCCGTGTGCAGCCACAAGCTATTTTGGGCTCTAGCATGGTTGAGTAAGTTACGTGAAGCTCTCGAAGAGGTAGATTAGCAGGTAGTGGGTTTTATAGGTTTGGTATGATCTATCCGGAGTAGGGAGTTAATGTTTCTGAAAGACTGTGTCTCGGTCATCCGTTTCTCAAACACCATGTAGTTCGAGAAATCAACGGAGGCGATCGAGTCTTGTGGGGAAAAGTGCGCAAACCTCTGCAGAGTGTACAATCTAATCATGGTTAGCCGTGTCCCCGGTTATGGACAATTCTGAGTATCTAGTACTTGAGTATTCACATGTATCTCATCACCCTAAATTAATATTGCCGGGTTGTTAATCACTTTAATTGGGATTGAGTTGGGGTTATACCTTCTCAATGTTGTTTCAACCACCATGATAGTTAAAATAAAATTTATTCCTTTGATATAGGGAAAAATTGGCTTTATGCAAAACTGTAACCATAGAGCTATTCCACCAGCCATATATGCATATAGTATAGCTTATTCTTTCATTACTCTCTATGTGTTACATTGCCAGCATATTCCATGTGCTGACCCGTTCTCGGGCTGCAACATATTATGTTGCAGACTTTTCAGACGAGGAGTAAGGATTGGTAGGTCGTTGCCGTGCAGCTCAGTTATGCCGTTGGAGTTGATGGACTCACTTTGTCTTCCAAGGCTTCCGCTGTTATCGCATTAGATGGCCTTAAGCCATATTATTGTAATAAGTTCTCTTTTGAGACATTCGATGTAATAAGTGTGTGATTGCTACTCTGTTATAAATCCTTGAGTAATTGTGTGTGTCGGCATTACCGATCCGAGGATGACATGTAGCACGTAGACTTGACCATCGAGGTCGGGTCGCTACAAGATGGTATCGAGCACACGCTGAGTGTAGGACACGCCACTAAGATAAAACCATAGGGCACTCCTCTCTACTCATTTCTGACCCTCTCCATTTTTCCACTCTTTAGGATGACGGAGATGCAGTACAAGTTTGCACAACCGGATGAAGACACACCTTTTGGACGCCACTTGAAGGAAGTCACTAGGTACCTGAATATTGGAATACCAAGCTTCACCGGGACATACAACGCCACCTTACCAGAAGAAGAATGCTGGAAGATTCAAGCTCTAGTTCCCGGAAGGACGTTTGCGCCAAGCACGGAGCCCATAGTATGTGTTTTCAATGCACCAACATGGAGTTTGGGAAAGAGTATGGCAGCTCACATTTCCATGGGACGCATTGGAGAAGTCTACAATAAGGAGCTTAAAGACACCATATACCAAATATGTGGGCGCCGAGACGAGCAATGGGAAGTAATCAGCACCAAGAAGGATAGATCCATTGCAGCCTACATCCAGGAACTAAACCAGCACACTCGACATCACGAGAACCAGATGTGCGCAGACATGATGGATTTGAAGAAGGCGAAAACTAAGATCATCAAGCTGGAGGAAGAACTCAAGTCTACACGCGATGGATATGAGGAAGAAATCAAAATACTACTGGAGAAGAACGACGACCTAGTCAAGAAGATCGGAGTCTTCATGGGAGGACCAGCACCCAAGGAAGAGGAGCAAGAAGAGGAAGAAGATCCCGCTTGTCCAGACAACTACATCATCATCGACGACACCGACTCAGATCCAAGTGATGATGACTATGAAGACGAAGCTGGAGCAGACATCATGGAGTCTTCCACCGATCAAAATTTCTAGATGACCACCATATAATAGTAGTATTTCCCCCATGTAACTAGTAGTAGTTGAGCACTTATGCGATAGTCCTAGATCGTTTTGTATGCCCTTGCTTGCTTGATTGAATGAATGTGTGTTTGCCTCATGTGCATATGGGTAGTGTTTTCTCAATAGACCTCTTTCTATTCTAATCTCTCCCATCTAAACCTTCAGATGCCTCCGAGACGTGACCCCGGTTTTGTTTTCCCACCGGAGCTCACTCAGTTGATCCAACAGCAGAATGCCTTGATGCAATTGCTAGTTCAGAACCAGGGCAATGCCAACAACAATAACAACAACCCGCCGCCAGTGGACAATTTAGCCCGTTTTCTAAGGTTACAACCACCGGTGTTTTCCAGTAGCACCGAGCCAATAGTTGCAGATGACTGGTTACGCCGTATTGGAAGGGAGTTAACCACCGCAGGATGCACGGATGCTGAAAGAGTGCGTTTTGCCGCACATCAATTGGATGGACCAGCAGCCGCATGGTGGGAGAATTACACGGCTACTTTTCCTATAGCCAATGTCACTTGGGACCAGTTCCAATAAGCTTTTCGCATGGCCCATGTTTCAACTGGAGCCATGCAGATAAAGAAGCGTGAGTTCCGCAACTTACGCCAGGGGAACCGTACTGTGGCCCAATACATGGATGAGTTTAGCAAGTTATCACGCTATGCCCCTGATGATGTGGCCACAGATGCCGCGAAGCAAGAGAAGTTTATGGAAGGGCTGAATGATGAGATGAGTATGCAGTTGATGGTGGCAACTTTCAACAACTACCAGGAGTTGGTAGATAAGGCCTTAATGATTGAAGGAAAGCAGCAGCAAATTGAGAGTCGTAAGAGGAAGTATGGACAAGGGAAGTATAACTCAGGAGCTCACCAGAAGCCTCGTTTAACCCCGAACTCGGGAGGACTAGTTCATAACCATGGAGGACATAAACATACTGGAGGAGGATCACATAATGGTGCGAAGAATGGGAATGGGGCCAACAATAATCAGAATCGCTCTAACCCAGCTACACCCGCCAAGAGGGACTTAAGCCAAGTTATTTGCTTTAAGTGCGGGAAGACAGGGCACTATGCCAACGACTGCCCTGAAGGAAAGAATGGAAACGGAAATGGAAGCGCTGGGAAGAAGCCCAATCCATTCAACAAAGGACAAGTGAACCACGTTAACGTGGAGGAAGTTGAAGAGCAGCCGGACGCGGTAATAGGTAAGTTTTTGGTTCAGTCATTTACCGCTATTGTTCTTTTCGATACTGGTGCATTGCATTCATACATATCAAGGGGATTTGTGGATAAGTTTAAGTTACCAACCCAGACCCTTAGGACCCCTCTTTTAGTGAGCTCGCTGGAGCAGAGTACATGGCTAGCAAGTGGTGCACCCAGATACCCCTAATCATTGGCACGCATGTTTTTCCGTCTGACCTAATTATCTTGGAGTCGCAAGGATTGGATGTGATATTAGGTATGGATTGGATGTCAAAGTTTGGAGGAAGCATTGACTGTGCTAGCAAGTCAATTTATCTTACCACCCCAGAGGGAAAAAGGATCAAGTATGTATCTAGGCATGTGCCTAAGAGGAGCCAAGTGAATACCCTCACGAGAGTTATACAAGAGGAAGTACCTGTAGTGAAGGATTATCCAGATGTTTTTCCAGAAGAGTTACCAGGCATGCCACCGGATCGAGACATCGAGTTTCTGATAGAACTAATGCCAGGTACAGGGCCAATATCAAAGAGACCCTATCGGATGCCCGCAAATGATCTGGAGGAAATTTAGAAGCAGATCAAGGAGCTATTGGAGAAAGGTTACATTCGTGAAGTTCATCACCACAGGGAGCCCGGTACTTTTGGTGGAGAAGAAGGATAAATCCCTAAGGATGGTTCTTGATTACCGAGCTCGAATGAAGTAACGATAAAGAACAAGTATCCCTTACCGATGATTAATGATCTGTTTGATCAGTTGCAAGGAGCTAAGGTGTTTTCTAAGATTGATCTACGATCAGGATACCATCAGTTGAAGATCCGAGAGAAGGATATACCAAAGACAACATTCACCACACGATATGGATTATATGAGTATATGGTCATGTCATTTGGACTGACTAATGCCCCTGCCTATTTTATGAGTATGATGAACAAAGTGTTCATGGAGTATTTGGACAAGTTTGTTGTGGTGTTTATCGATGATATTATGGTTTACTCGAAGAACGAAGAGGAGCACGCAGAACACCTACGTTTGGTTCTTGAGAAACTCAGGGAACACCAGTTATACGCCAAATTCAGCAAGTGCGAGTTTTGGTTGAAGGAAGTTGGATTTCTTGGGCATGTTATATCAGGAGAGGGTATAGCAGTAGATCCCAGTAAAATTCAGTCAGTCACTGAATGGTTGGCACCCACTTCAGTCAGCGAGATTCGTAGTTTCCTTGGACTGGCAGGATATTATCGGAGATTCATTGAGAATTTTTCCAAGATTGCTAAACCAATGACATAATTGCTAAAGAAGGATACCAAGTTCAAATGGACAGAGGATTGTGAGACAAGATTCCAAGAGTTGAAGAAACGGTTGACTACAGCCCCAGTGCTGACATTGCCAGATATACATAAGGTGTTTCAAGTGTATTGTGATGCCTCTCGCTTGGGACTTGGATGTGTTCTTATGCAGGACGGAAAAGTTGTTTCGTATGCCTCACGACAACTGAAGCCACATGAGTTGAACTATGCCACGCATGATTTGGAGTTAGCAGCTGTAGTACATGCGTTGAAGACCTGGAGACATTATCTCATGGGAAACCGTTGTGATGTGTACACGTATCATAAGAGTTTGAAGTACATTTTCACACAGAAGGAGTTAAACCTCAGATAGAGGAGATGGTTGTAACTTATAAAGGATTACGACATGAAGCTGCACTATCATCCAGGAAAGGCCAACGTCGTAGCAGACGCTTTGAGTCGGAAGAGTTATGCCAATATCCTTGAAAGTAGAGGACTGGCAAAAGGAGTTAGCAGAGGATATTATCGAACTTCGGTTGGAGATTGTTCCAAGAGGTTTTCTTGCAACAATGGAGGTTCAGTCGACCTTGTTAGACAAGATTCGAGAAGCTCAGAAGGAGGATAAAGAGATTGCTGAGATAAAAGAGAAGATGGGCAAAGGAAAAGCCAAAGGTTTTCGCGAGGATGAGCACGATACCTTGTGGTTTGAGGACCGGATTTATGTGCCCAACAATTCGGAGATCAGGAAGTTAATACTTCAAGAGGCCCATGACTCCCATACTCAATTCACCCGGAAACACCAAGATGTATTTGGACTTGAAGGAACATTTACGGTGGACTGGTATGAAGAAGGATATTGCGAGTATGTAGCCGTTTGCGATGTATGTCGAGAGTGAAGGCAGAGCATCAAAAGCCAGCAGGACTGTTACAGCCTATGCCAATACCGAATGGAAGTGGGACAAACTTGGCACGGATTTTATCACTGGATTACCTAGAACCAAAGCAGGATATGATTCAATATGGGTAGTTGTGGATCGTTTGACCAAAGTAGCTCACTTCATCCCAGTGAAAACAACTTATACAAGTGCCAAGTTGGCCAGGATATATATGACCAGGATCGTATGTTTGCACGGAGTTCGAGGAGCATCGTGTCGAGATAGAGGAACACAGTTTACTTCAAAGTTTTGGCATCAACTACACGGACTTTGGGTACCAGTTTGAATTGAAGACATCGTTCCACCCACGACGGATGGATGACAGAGAGAGTTAACCAGATTCGGAGGATATCTTAAGAGCCTGTGCGCTAGATTATGGATCTAGTTGGGATGAAAATTTGCCATACGCAGAATTCTCATATAACAACAGCTACCAGGCCAGTTTGAAGATGGCACCGTTCGAAGCTCTGTATGGACGCAGATGTAGAACACCCTTGATGTGGGATGAGGTCGGAGACCGTCAGTTGTTTGGACCAGATTTGATCAAAGACTCAGAGGAGAAGGTTAAACTGATCAGAGACAGACTAAAGATTGCACAGTCTAGACAGAAGAGTTACGTAGATTCAAAACGCAAGGAAGTAACCTATGAAATTGGAGACAGAGCCTATCTGCGAGTATCACCCCTGAGGGGAGTGAAACGTTTTGGAGTAAAGGAAAGTTAGCCCCAAGATTCGTAGGACCATATCGTGTTTTGGAGCGAATGGGAGAAGTTGCCTACAAGCTGGAGTTACACAAGGACTGTCGGGGAGTTCACCATGTGTTTCACGTCACAATCAAGAAGTGCCACGCTGAGATGGCCGACATACCGTTAAAGGATCAAATGCCCTAGAGGCGATACAGCTCGATAGTAATTTGACTTATGAGGAGAAGCGGTAAGATTTTGGATTTTGACAGCGAGTCACTCATGACAAAGTTATCAAGTTTTGTAAAGTTCGATGGAGCCACCATACCGAGGAGGAAGCCACCTGGGAGCGAGAAGATGATATTCGCAAGGACCATCCGCACCTATTTTCTAGCCAACCCGAATCTCGAGGGCGAGATTCATCTTAAGGGGGGTAGGTTTGTAACATCCCAAATTTTCAATTTGGCATGTATACACAGGTCATCCATGCATATCATATTTTATTGCATTCTCGTTTGCCATCCTCGAAATCCTAAACAACTCAAGGACCCTCGGAGAGAGTTGAGAATTTTCCGATTTTCATATTTGAATTTTATCAAATAATGAAAGACGAGGATTTTGGATTTTATTATTTTTCTCTCCGGAAAAATATTTCATGTTTAAAAATAAACGAGAGGAGATAATATGACTTCTCCAAAAAAATAACTAAAATACCGGAGGAAAAAAATGTTAAATTCATTATTTAGATTTTTATTTTATTTATTTGGAATTTTATTTGCCTAGAGAAAATTTGCATATATTTAAAATTGCATTTTAGGGGCCAAGAAAAGTTCATCTTGTTCTAAATATTTTATTTAGGCAAAGAAAAACTTGTTTTGGCATTTATAGATATTTATTTATTTTTTTAGGATTTTTATAATTTTAGGCGGAATGTTTACAAAAAAAGAGGAATCGCCCGGCCCGGGCTAACAGCCCAGCCAAGCAGCCCCCAGCTTGCCGCCTCCGCTGCCTTGTGCCGGACACAGGTCGAGCCGGACTCCTCCCGCCGTCTTGCCCCCTCCTCCAAGCCACCTCTCCCCTCTTTATATACGCCCCTCTCCCCTAACCCCACCACCACCACCACCGCCCGCCGGACCCGAGCCGAGCCCGAGCCGAGCAGCCGCGCCAGCCCGCCCTTGGCCGTCGCCGCCGCCTCCCGCCTCGCCCCCTCGCCGAGCCGCCGCCCCTAGCCGCCCTCGCCACCCCTTCGCCGGACCCGCTTGAGCAGCCGCCCGCCCAGAGACGATCGCGGAGGTAGCCCTAGCCGCCGGTTTTTTTAATAACCCTTCGGTTTTTTTTAGAAAAACCCTAGCCGTTTTTTATATTATATTAGATCTGTTTTATTTCGCGGTTTATTTATTTTAAGAACATTTACCCGTTCGTTCATTTTTACGAACCGTTCGCCGTTTAGTTTCCGCTAACGAACGTTCGTTCGTTTAGCCGTTCGTCGTTTTCTTTATCGGTTTTATTCCGCGATTATTCCGATTGCGATTTCTGAACCAATGTTCAAATTAGTATAACTTTTCGCTCGTTTATCGGAATCAGGCGATTCAAGCGCCTGGAGTTTCATCTCGAAACCCTCTTTCCGAATAGCCAAATTAAATCAGATTTTGCCTTTGTAAAATTTGACTCTAGTTCAGATTTGTAAACAGATCTTGTTTCTCTCATCGTTTGAGTTTCGTTGTTTCGTTTGGTTTGATTCTTTTTGCAAACCGGAGTTCTTAAGTTGAACTCTCCGGTCAACCTCTTTCAGTTGAAGTTTCATTTGTGCATCTTTGTTTGTTGCTTATGTATGTATTGTTTGCTTGCGATAGAATTCCCGGAGTGCGAAGCGTGTTACTACGAGTCTCTAGGATTCACGGATCGTCAGCAAGGCAAGTTACACTTGATCATACCCTTTTCATACCCAGTTTTTATGCATTAGCTCAATCCTCAAACATTGCATGATTAGGATGTCATTAATTTGTGGGTTGGGAAGTAGATGATGAGGTAGGAACCTATTGCCCTGTTACTATCAAACCCTTGGGAGTTACTTCTATGTGTTGCTTATATTACTATGCTATGCTCGTAGACGTGGTTTGGGTCTGAGAGATATTCACGACAGATGTGAGATTGTTAATTAATGGTTTACTTTAAGGTGGCAACTTAAATACACATCTGGGTGGATTGAGGCACCTGGGGAACCCAGTGTTGTCTGTTTTATTTTTGGAAATCCCGGGGTACCCGTGTGATCTTCCTAAGGACCGCCACCCAGGCTCAAAGGGAACTGAGACTATTCATGCTAGAAACTTCCGTGCGCAGCCACAAGCTATTATGGGCTCTAGCATGGATGAGTAAGTTACGTGAAGCTCTCGAAGAGGTAGATCCGCAGGTAGTGGGTTTTATAGGTTTGGTATGATCTATCCGGAGTAGGGAGTTAATGTTTACGAAAGATCATGTGTCTCGGTCATCCGTTTCTCAAACACCATGTAGTCACGAGAAATCAGCGGAGGCGATCGAGTCTTGTGGGGAAAAGTCATGCAAACCTCTGCAGAGTGTACAATCTAATCATGGTTAGCCGTGTCCCCGGTTATGGACAATTCTGAGTATCTAGTACTTGAGTATTCACATGTATCTCATCACCCTAAATTAATATTGCTGGGTTGTTAATCACTTTAATTGGGATTGAGTTGGGGTTATACCTTCTCAATGTTGTTTCAACCACCATGGTAGTTAAAATAAAATTTATTCCTTTGATATAGGGAAAAATTGGCTTTATGCAAAACTGTAACCATAGAGCTATTCCACCAGCCATATATGCATATAGTATAGCTTATTCTTTCATTACTCTCTATGTGTTACATTGCCAGCATATTCCATGTGCTGACCTGTTCTCGGGCTGCAACATATTATGTTGCACACTTTTCAGACGAGGAGTAAGGATTGGTAGGTCGTTGCCGTGCAGCTCAGTTATGCCGTTGGAGTTGATGGACTCACTTTGTCTTCCAAGCCTTCCGCTGTTATCACTACTGGAATCAGCTACTTTGCCATCTGCCAGATCTTTGCCGTCTGCTAGCGGACGGCAAATAAGCTCTTGCCATCAGCTACACAAAAGCAGACGGCAAAGAAGCTGGCTGATGGCAAAGACCAAATTACCATCAGCCAGATTCTTTGCCGTCCGCTCGCGAGCGGCAAGATTCGTTACCGTCTGCTAGCGGACGGCAAAGAAAGGCCCCAGCGACGAGTTGCAAAAAAAAAAACCTAACGGGGCCCTCTTTGCCGTCCGTTAGCGGACGGCAAAAAGCACTTCTGGCGGACGGCAAAGGGTGGCGGGCGGCAAGAGGAGGGCCCCACGTAACGTTAACGGCGCCCCCCCTCTCTCTCTCTTTCTCTCCACCTCTCGCGCCTTCGCACCACCCCCCCGCCGCCCCCGCCCCCCCGCCGTCGCCCCCCCGCCACCCCGCCCCCCCCCCGCCCCTGCCGCCCTGCCCGTCTGGCGCCCCCACAGCGCCCAGCACCTCCGCGCCCGCCCGGCCGGCCGGGCCAGCGCCGCCCGCCCGGCAGCCAGCGCCGCCCAGAACGCCCGCCCCCTCCTCCGCCCCCAGGCCGCCGCCCCCCTCCTCCACCCTCGCCGCCACCCAGCCCCCCCCCCGTGCCCCAGGTGAGTTTCTTCTTCTTCTTTTTTCTTTTTCTGTTTTTTAGTTTTAGGTTTATGTTTAGTTTTAGGTTTATAGGTTTAGTTTTAGTTTAGTATTAGGTTTATAGGTTTAGTTTTAGTTTAGTATTAGGTTTAGATTTAGTTTAGTATAAGAAGAAGAAAAGAGAGGAGGGAGGAGAAGAAGAAGAGGAAAAGGAAAGGAGGAAGAAGAAGAAGAAGAAGAAGAAGAAGAAGAAGAAGAAGAAGAAGAAGAAGAAGAAGAAGAAGAAAAAAGGAAGAAAAGGAAAAGGAGGAAGAAGAAGAAAAGGAAAAAAGGAAGAAAAGGAAAGGAAGAAGAAGAAGAAGACACCCCGACCCCGAGACCCCGACCCGACCCGACCCGACCCCGACCCCGACCCGACCCCGACCGACCCCGACCCGACCCCGACACCCGACCCGACCCGACCCGACCACGGTACGGACCCAGACCCGACCACACCCGACCGACACCCGACCCGAGACCCGACCCGACCCGAGACCCGACCCGACACCCCCCGACCCGACCCGACCCGACACCCGGCCCGACACCCGACCCGACCCGACACCCCGACCCGACCCGACCCGACACCCCGACCCGACCCGACCCGACCACGGTACCCAGACCCGACCCGGCACCCGACCGACGACACCCGACCCCGAGACCCGACCCGACCCCGAGACCCGACCCGACACCCCGACCCGACCCGACTCCGACCCGACACCCCTACCCCGACACCCCGACCCGACTCCGACACCCGACCCCCAAGGCTGACCCGACACCCGACCCGACACCCCGACCCCAGAGCCTGACCCAACACCCGACCCAGGCCCGACCCGGACACCACAGCGCGACACCACACCCGACCCGAAACAACACCCCGACACCGACCACGGCACTACCCGACATCGACCGACACCCCGACCCCAGACCACAAAACAGCACCCGACCCGACCGGCACCCGACACCGACAGACACCCGACCACCGACACCTCCGAAAAGGTGTTCTTTGGCCTTCGAGGCCGACGGGGTCATATATATATTGTGAATTATTAGTTAGGTCATATATTTTTCGATTTTGCTATGAAAAACATCATATATAATTGTGTTGATCGTGTAGTTTTAATTGTGCAGTTGTTTCATCGCTGCGAGGTTTGGTGTTCGGCGACCTCGCCGTGTGTTTGTGAGCTCGCCCTTCGTTCGTGGGTGAGCACAAATGACAACTCCTCCTCCCCATTAATTATTTGATCTATTCGATGAAACTTGATAGCTAGCTATATATGTGTCTTGAATCATCGATATCGTAACCAATATGTGTCTCCCATTCGAAGCGTCATAGTTATAAATATGCATGCATTTGCATATTTATAACCTTGATTCTTCGAATTGTCCAACGCTATCCATGGACAGCCAGTATGTGTAGATTGGGTTCGTTTTCCCATATGCTTTGCTCGGATCCGGCGCATATATTTAATCGATTTCCCTGTTGTTCTCGGTTACACATCCTCTCTGCTTATTGCGAGGCGTGTATCGAGGAGAACGGCGAAAGGTGCTGCCGAAATTTTAACGTCGGATCGGAGCATAGCATGGGAAAATGAACCCAATCTACACATACACGTGAGATTAGGACCTATCATTACCTATTAGAGTGTAGGTTGCATGGGCGTAATAAAATTGACAAAGTAGATCAACTGATGAATATATACATGGTGAATTACATATATAATTGTTGTGTGTCCGTAGCTATGAAAGTCAAGATGAGTGATCGTGCTTGGATGTATACGGTCACACTGGTCGTAACAAATGGAGCGCTGAATGGTTCACAAAACTAAGGGGTTTGTGCAAGCCGCATTTGCAAATGGCCAAAAAAAACCTGGTGCCCTGTTTCGGTGCGGCAATTGGGAAAAGACGAGAGGCTGAAATGGGCAAACACCTGCGGAAGAGTGGTTTCGCCCGATTATATGGTGTGGACATTTCATGGTGAGTCTGCCCAACATGACCGAGCTGAGGTGGATCGTCGTCGCACCGACGAGCATGGTACCGGATGGAAAACATGGTGCAAGGCTATGATGATGCTCGGGATTGGACGAGGAGATGGAGGAATCTGCAAAGGCCTTCAATGAAATGTTGGAGTCTTGAAACGTCCGCTCCACGAGCACACCGAGCTTTGTCGGTTGGATGTCATCTCACAAGTAATGGCTCAAAGGCTCGGTTCAACTTGGGCGAGAATGCTATGGCGCAATTATGACGATTTGGGCGCTTTCTACCCAAAGGCCATGTAATGCCTGCAAACCTGTACCAGTCGGACAAAATCCTCCGTGCCTCAAGATGCCCTATGAGAAGATACATGCACTGTGAGAAAGGATGTGCCTTATTTAGGCTTGACTATGCGGACTTGAACTATTGTCCCATTTGCAAGTCTTCCGGTATATTGTGGTGAACAACGGTATGGGTGAGAAGACCTGGACCAAAATCCCGTTAGTGTTCTTGGTATATGCCAATCGTACCAAGACTTCAGCGTCTTTTCATGGTCGAAGAGGCGGCGGACAGATGACATGGCACAAAACAGGCAAAAGAACCGAACTAGATGCGGATGGGAATCGATGATGGTACACATCGGATGGTGTTGCGTGGAAAAAGTTTGATGAATTACATCTCGACAAAGCGGCAGATCCGAGGCATCCTCGAGTCGGCATCGGCCGCGGATGGGTTCGATGTGTTTGGTATGGCGGCAGCCCAATCTGATTGTTGGCCCGTGTTGTCTTTCCACTCAATCTCCCCGGACAGATTATGCAAAGAAAGAACATTTTCTGGCGTTGATAATTCCAGGACCCAACTATCCGGGCAAAAATATGAATGTGTACATGCAGCAGCAAGGACGAATTGCAAGAAGCACAGGATAATGGGTTCAAGACATCTGACGCCTTTAGCAAACGGAACTTCATAATGCGTTATGCGGTACATGTACTCGGCGCATGACTTGCGGCGTATCGCTATTAGTTGGCTGGTGTGTGCATGGAAGGTTCCGTGCCCCACATGCAAGGGAGCTCTTGAGTTTCGTTGGCCGGGCGGTCGCAAGTTTTCTTGCTTCGACATGCATAGACAGTTCTGGATCCTCGCCATAAGTTCAGGAAAGACAAGAAGAACTTCATCGAGGGTAGAGTTGTCAAAACTCTGCACCACCTGCATTGACAGCCAATAGCACCACTGGATCGGTTAAGCGCTCTCGAGCCAGATCCACAACGTCCGGGGTACTTCAAGGGTATAATACTAAGCAGCGTGGACTCACAAAACATGCTTATGGGATCTGCCTTACTTCAAAGACCTCCTTTGCCCACACAACATCGACGTGATGCACATGCGAGAAGAATATCGCCGAGGCACTTTTTGGTACATTGTTCGCATAGATGGGAAGTCAAAGGATAATACTAAGGCTAGAGTCGATCTGGGGCGCTATGTGATAGGCCGTTACAAAACATGAAAGAACCGAAAGGAAGCAGAATCGGGCGAAGCCAAAGGCATGGTTCAATCTTGGAAGGCCAGCTATGAGGGAAATTCTCTTGTGGGTGCAACAGCAGTTGATGTTCCCGATGGGTATGCAGCGAATCTAAAGAGGGAGCGAATCTTGATAAACTGAAGATATTTGGTCTCAAGAGTCATGATTGGCACATATGGATTGAGCGGGTAATGCGGTGATGTTGCGTGGCTTCATCCACGAGGATGAATGGCTAATCTTGGCAGAACTCAGCTATTTCTTCCGTGTTCTTTGTGCGAAAGAACTATCGCTGGCGTGCTAGAAGAAATGGAAGAGTTGGCGCGGAGTTGATCTGCAAGTTAGAAGATCTTTCCACGGGCTTCTTTAATCAATGCAGCATTTGATTTTGCATCTCCCGACCGAGGCAAGATTGGGGGCCGTGCAAAATCGTTGGTGCTACCTAACCGAGAGAATGCTGAAGGCGCTCGACAAAAATGTAAAAATAAGCGTAGAATTGAAGCATCGATGGCTGAGGCATTCATCACGGAGGAGGCGGCAAACTTCGTAACAGCGCACTCTGAAGCCAAAAATCGTCATTTGCATAATCCGAAGCCTCGGTACAATCTTGTGAGCCTAAAAAGGTGGATCAACCTCAGCCTATTCAAAGGGAATCTCGCACCAGCTAGTGTTTCACATCCGGTATCTTTGAATAACGAAGAATGGCGGACCATTTCGTTGTATATCTTCAACAACCTGATAGAAGTGCGGCCGTACATCGAGTAAGTTCTCGGTACATTGTTTCGCAACTTCTATTTCCTTTGAACTACTCTTATTCCTGGATATGTCATACGATCGATCGTCGCCATATTCTCGTATGGGCGGAGATCCAAAAGGATTCCGTCGAAGAGTATGAGCTTCTCGCAAAAAGCAAGGAGGTGGCTATCGGTTTCATCTCTTG
>JAHIAM010006183.1:0-76768 GCA_021605205.1 Aegilops longissima | reverse complement strand
GAACTGGGAGGTTACCGAGGAAATCGTGGGGGCACAGGCGCGACATCGCCCAATCAACCGCCACGCAGCGCCTAAGGCCACAGCTGTTAGGGGCTCACGACGCTTCAAGATTTGCACTTTCGCCTCGCCGCCTAAGTTTGGGCGCTGCCAGGTCTGGGCTACTACGGGCGCTTCGGGAACGGGTCCCCAAACTTGCTCGCCTGCGCTCATGGCGGGTTTCAAAGGAGGCCCAGGACGGCCCATCTTCATCAATGTAACTCAAGACTCTCGCGAGGGGCCAGACTGCGCATGGCGATTTACCAAGAGCTTCCTCGTGCACGGCCTCACAGCCGGGCTCATGAGGAGGCAGAGTTCAAGGCAGGGTACTCATGAGGTGCCCATGACGCAAAGCCATGACGCACCAAGGGCGCCAGTGGTGCCAGCCACAGTACGCGCCCTCCTTTCCTCTTTGGTGCAAGGAGCAAGCAGCGAGAGCATCAAGCAAAGGTATCCGCTGGTGCAATAAGACCAAGACCAGCCCCAACGGCCGGAAGGGAGTCATCGTGGAGCCCAAGCGAAGGCCATCACCAGAGCCTTTGGCGTGCGAGGACCAACTTTAGTCGTGATAAGTGTACCACTGTTCCCTTCAAATGGCTGCTTGTTGGCGCCTCTTCCCGCCAATATTTGGGAAGAGGCCCTGGCCTTCGCCTATAAATAGGAGTAGCCACACTCAGAGTAGAGGGACGATCGGATAGGGAGAGATCTGGCATTTGGAATCTAGAGAGAGAGATAGAGACCTGATCCTCAAGCTAGAGCGACGGAACACCACCTAGCAGTTCATCACACCCACCAAGAGCAGACGCTCGCGAGGCTGTTCTTCCCTGTACTGTTCCTCATCAGCCCAAGAGGCAACCCACCAAACCACAAACTAGAGTAGGGTATTACACCACAACGGTGGCCCGAACTAGTATAGATCTTGTCGTGGACTTGTCACGGCAGATGTCCTCATGAAAGGACTTAGTCGCAGGGCCATCGTACGGGTTACCTAGAGGGGTTAATGCGGACACAAGACACGGAATTATATCGTTCGCCCCTTCGATGAAGGTAAAACCACGCCCGCCAGGTTGATTGATATGATTCGCCATTAGGAGCAATAGCTTTGCCTTAGCCTCAATCTCCTCGTCTTAACTCGCCGCCGGTCGCCCCTTATATACACGGGTTAACGCTCGCCAAGTTTATTAATCCTAACCGCCCATACAGAGTCCGGTTTGGTCTCTCCTTTCTTGTCTTACAATACAAGTTATGATAGGGCGGTTTATATATATGGATCTTAATTCTTCTGGCTCCAGCCTCCATATGGGCTCGATCACGACGGTAGGTAAACCGATTCGGGCGTGTTCACACCAGAAGTTGTATCCTCAACATTAGGCCCCAGATTGACTTGAACCGTTCAGTTAATCTTCTACGCCTTCAGCAACTTTGATCTCCTTGTAAACCGCCAGCTGCTTGAACCGGCCGTGACGTCATCCTTCGATCTTCGTGTCGTGGTCCCCCGACATCATTTTGAACAAAAATCTAAACAAATGACGATTCTCCTCATTAAAGCTATCCTGAAATCGAGGCGGCCGCCAGACCTTCCGCCATTTTGGCTCCTCAATCCTCGCGCCCATTGATTACTCCGTCCCTTATAAATAGACCGGTCGGGTATTCTCTTCTTCTCTCCTTCTTCTTCTTCCTCGCGACCACCAACTTGAAGCTCCTGCCGCCAGCCTTCGACCTTCGACTAACGCCTCCCCGCCGGGTCAGCCAGCATCAACCGCACCTGACCAGAGTTCGGCCTCCGGTTCCCGCTCGTCGTAAGGTCATCTTGAACCCTAGATCTTATTTGAAATCTCGCTCATCGTGATAGCTCATAAATATTCATGCCGACCCTTCATACCAGCTCCACCATGGTCAGATGGCTCGGCCGCATCGCCTCATGTGCAAGCGGCCGCCGCATTTACCCGATTCCTGCACCTTCCCTTTTGTTCAGATCTTGCACTTTAACATACCTGAACCTTTCGTGGTTGTAGGAGGTCTGCATAGGTCGCTAAAATTTTCTTTATCAACCTCGTAGATCTAGATTATTTCCTTTTGTATGGGAAACCTGCTTCCGCTTATACTTAGCAACTTTTTTCAGTCGACCTCCATTAGTCCTTAGTTGAACCGACCGGAAGCCGGTTTACGAACCGCCGTTTAACAATATTTGTAACACCTGACCTGTTTAATAAAGGAACTGCTTTTCCTTTCTTCGCAGCTTTAATCTTCCGAATGGCTCCTCAATTTTCTGCTTGCAATCGGGTCCGGTCCAGAGTCACCGAGACGCAGCTCAACGCTATGTCACCACCGGCGGTTTGGCTCCAAAGTGTCCTCCACCGGGCGTGTTCCGAAGGCGAAGTTTCTCCCGAGTCATGAAAGGGAGAAGCAATCGTGTTCATGCATCACTTAGACCGGGGTTCTGTCCGCCCGTTCAAAATTTTTCCGGATGTCCTTGCTACCGCAACTTCATCCTCGTGATATCGCCCAAACTCGGTCGAATATATGCAACTTTCAAGTCTTCTCGTGAAGTCTATCTTCAAGAAGAACCATCTGTGGAGTTGTTCCGGATTTTTCCATTTGAACCGCCGCATGTAGTTTTCTCGACGGTCCGAACATGTAGCTGGGCGGCGGTCGATCCGTAAGAGGAAGGAAGTCGATTTTCCACACGCCAAGCACCACAGCCATTAGCCCCAAGTGCCAAGTTGAATACTTGTATTAAGCTTGGGACTTGCATAATGAAACCACTAACCTGCTTCCTTTGTCATCGAGGAAATACACCAGCAAGTGTGCAACTAAAGGACCTCCGAACCAATCTGGAAATCCAAATAATGAAGCCACCAAAGCCAAGGATGAGCTGAAACTGCCCCGACCACCATGGAACAGCTGGAAGGAGGGTACAACCGAACGGGTCAATCGATACCGAGAAGGCCGGTTTAGTAAAGCGGCGAAGAAGTCGAGGCGGCCCTTAAACCGTAACGGAAGAGCTGACCGGACTTAAACGCCAAGTGCATGCCATGACCTCTCGCCATCTTTGGTAAGCAAATTTATACCGACTATGCTCGTGTTACGCGTCCACGGTTTAACTTGAGCTATCTAAACCTGGTGCAGCAAACGATTGCTCATCCGGCCCGACGCGGCGAAAAAGCTCAAGGCTTCAGACACTCTGATTGAGCAGCTATATACCGGCGCCCAGCGGTCATATGTGCCACTTCATATGACAACACGGGCGCCGCCCCGATCGAGAGACGCCGACCGGCTGTCGGCGATTCCGGGCAGCTTGAAGAGATAAAGCGATCCGCAGCCCGGCTGGCACTCTCATCGCTCGACGCTGCTAAGGCATGGATAGCGGACTCGATCCGCCGACATAGCTAAAGGCTTTCCTAGCGCCAAGAGAACGGTGAAGCCTTTGATAACGACACCCAAGCGGATTACAAAGGAAATGCGTCTGCTGGCAAGTCAACTGCCGCCAAGCCAACTGGAGGTTCACCGATCTTTTATGATGCCAATAACAAGCGGGTGGAGTTTGTCATCCCGAAGTGCAGAGCCTGATCCTCCAACTGTAAGCACACTTACGCCTCGACGCTGATCCGCTGAGCTGATAAGTGAAGAAGCTGTTTTCGTGCCTTAACCCGGATTGACTGGTCTACCAATGACTTCCGGCTTTGGGTGAGGAAGAGGAAGAAGTTGAACCGACGCCAGCGCCGCCCCTCTACTTCGCCAACCCGTGAAGCAGCGAACCATTGCGGGTGACATCCAAAGCTTCAAGGCATAACTCCGCTGAAACGCCGGCCTCGAAAGGCTTTGTAATAGGATAGCAAGTGTCTTTTATTGAACAATGCCGTACAACCTCAGTCCTGTAAACTTTGCATGGCGTTGCTGGATCCGTTGGTTTTGTAGTAAACCGCAACATATTTTGCCTGCAATCACAAGTTCTTAAACCGCCGGCGGTTTACACCTCTAGCCGCATCGATCAATATTTATATGAGAAAATACCGAGGCACATGATCAAAACTATGTGATAAAACATACCGCCAAAGATCAGTGCACATAGTTGGCTTTAGCCAACTCAAGCGGAGGTCTTATAAACCATCACCGCCAAAGGAGAGTAATTCAGGTATAAGACCGATTTATCGGTAAATCGTGGCCGCATGATAAGCCCCTCGTTACTCCACAATGGATGTTTAACAAGAAATCAAACCGAACAAAATCGCCAACAGTAAAAACGCATCACAACATAACTCCGGATTAAAAATGTGTCGGTTTAAGAAGGCCGATAAAAACCAAATGATTGGCATCAAAACCACATAAAAGCAAAATCAACGAAAATCGCTTTGCAAGAAAAAGCTGTACCGAACCGGATCGATGGTGTTACCATGGTCGGACAGACCAAGCCCCTATATGGCGAAGCGATGGTTCAAGTCAGCCAGTCCCCAATCGAACTCGTGGCATGATGCCGATCAAGTGGCATTGCATGGTTCGGTTCACCAAAGCCCCTAAGTGATTCTATGGCCTTAGGCCACCAAGAGGCGTGACCGGTTCGTAGACATGACCATGTCCCCAAATGATCTGGTGGCTTTCTACCGCTAAGAGGCATTGCATTGGTTCGGATACTACCAAGCCCCCAAATGACAAAAGTTTCAAAACAAGGCTAAGGGTTGAACCGAGGCCGCTTCACAACAGATTCCATGTACCCAAACCGAAGTTTATGCGTAATGTATACCCGCTTTAGCCGAGGATCCGTTTATTGCTTTTATTCAAAATATATACATTGTCTTAATATGTACATAAGCGGAGCCAATGGCTCGTATAGTAAGGTCAAGATGAACAATGTTCCACGGCTCGTTGGTCTCTTCCTCCGACGTATGCGTGAATCCTTTTCGCCTCGAACATCAATCGATAGTAAGAACCGCTGTATAGATTCTTGCTGACCACAAAAGGCCCTTCCCAAGGCGGGATAGCTTGTGCATATCTTTCTGATCTTGAATGAGCCGCAGCACCAAGTCTCCTTCCCGAAAGGTTCTGAGTTTAACTCACCGCTGTGATACCGCGAAGATCCTGCCGGTAAACCGCCGAAGCGAGCTGCTGCCATATCACGCTTTTCATCCAATGATCCAGATCATCTTGCCGCGCTGCCTCACTATCTGCCCTCAACATAAGCTGCCACTGGGCGAAGTCATGACGGATATCATCGGGAAGAACCGCCCGCCCATAGATCATAAAGAACGGCGATATCCAGTGGATCGGTTGGGAGTAGTGTTTATACTCCATATCACCGACGGTAGCTCTTCCACCCAACAACCCGGCCCTTCCAAAGGGACCATAAGCCGGGTTTGATACCCTTCAAAATTTCCCGATTAGCTCGCTCCGCTTGACCATTGATTGTGGGTGGGCTACGTAAGAAACATCGCCGATATGCTCGCTCACAAAATTCCTTCATAGCTCCCTTGGATAAATTGGTGCCATTGTCCGTGATGATACTGTGGGAAACCCAAACCGAAAATCACCCGCTTGATGAACTGAACCGCCGGGGCTGCATCACACTTGCTAACAGTGCTCGCCGACCCACTTGGTAAATTTATCTACAGCTACCAACAGTGGGTCTTTTTGTCCTTGGACCTTTGAAAGGTCCAACCATGTCCAGCCCCCAAGTCGCAAATGGCCAAGTAATTGAATCATCCTCAATTCTGGCACATGAGCACGCTCGAGAACTTTTGGCAACCATCACATCGTCTGACTAGATCCTCCGTGATCAAGATGGGCAGTCAACCAATAGAAACCATGGCGAATGCCTTGGCCACTGTGGATTTTGAACCAGCGTGGTGACCACAATCCCTTCATGAATCTCTCGCAATATCTCACAGCCCTCTTCAGGGGACACACAACGCTGAAACACCCTCGACACATCGCGACGGTGTAACTCGCCATTAACAATGGTCATAGACTTAGACCGCCAACTATCTCGCCGCCAACGCCTCATCCTCCGTAATTCGCCCGATTCATGTATGCCAAATAAGGAGCGCCCAACCGAATGATATGCAAGGTCCGCCACCAATTGAGCCTCCGGATCGGGATAGCCAAATCAATCTCATCAGAAGCTTGACCGACGGTTTGTGCAGCACATCAAGGAAAACGCTACGGACCGGTTTACGCTGGGAACCCAGCCGGCTCAAAGCATCACCGCTTCGCTCTTCCGACGATCCACATGGTCTACCCGATACCCCTTAAAATGTCCCGCCACAACATCCACTTCCGACGATACGCAGCCATGAGCGGATCTTTGAGTCCTGGCGCCGGATACTTGCCGGGCCACCAAGTCCGAGTCACCAAAGATTTAACCCGGCTGAGATTCATTTCTTGGCCATCCGGAGACCATGGAGCAAGGCTTCATACTCACCTGCATTGTTAGTACAAGGAACATTAGGCGGAGAACATAACAAAACTTGTCACCTCGTGGGAAGTTAATACGACTCAGCCCCCGAGCCCTCCAATTGCCTCGGACCCATCAAAATGGATGGTCCAATAGGTGTGATCCGCTTTCTTCCGGGCGCTTGTAACTCCGGGCCCAATCATTAATGAAATCCACAAGTGCCTGAGATTTTACGGCCGTCTGGGCACATACTTTAAATCGTGAGGCCCAAGTTCTATAGCCCACTTAGCAATCCGCCGGTCGCTTCTTGCTCAAGATGATATCGCTTAAGGGAGCCGAGCTGACCACCGTGATGGGGTGCCCTTGGAAATATTGCTTCAGCTTCGCCGGCCATAAAACTCCATACACCAACTTCGCCAATGTGGATACTCTTTGTTTTGATTCGATGAGAACCTCACCGATATAGTAAACCGCCGCTGAACCGGATACTCCTTCCCCGCCTCCTTGCGCCCACCACAATGGCTACACTCACTGCCTCGCATTAGCAGAACATATAACAGGAGCGGCTCCTCGTCAATAGGAGCAGCAAGAACAGGCGGGTTGGCTACCGCCGCTTAGATCCTCCAAGGCCTCATCAAGCACCGAGCTCCAAACGAATTGATCCGCTTCTTCAAAGATCTGGTATAAAGGGATAGCCTTTCTCCGAGGCGATCGATAAACCGCTTAGCGCAGAATCCGCCTGCCAAACGTTGAACATCATTGATGCACTTTGGCTTAGCTAAGGAGGTAATAGCTGTAATCTTCTCCGATTAGCTTCAATCCCCGGTTTGACACGAAAACCCAACAATTTGCTCCGCTGAACGCCAAAAACGCACTTGGCCGGATTGAGCATCATCTTATACACCCGCAAGTTGTCAAAGGTTTCCTTTAAATCCTCAATCAATGTCTCCTTCGCCTTGATTTCACCACGATATCATCCACATAGGCGCGTACATTACGGCCGATCTGCTTATGCAAACAATTCTGCACGCAACGCCGATAAGTTGCTTGGGCACTCTTGAGCCCAAAAGGCATGGACACATAGCGTAGGCTCCAAAAGGTGATAAACGCAGTCTTCTCCTGGTCTTTAACCGCCATCTTAACTGATGATAACCAGAATACGCATCCGTAAAGCTCAAACGCCACAACCCGCCGCTGCATCGATGATCCGTCAATGCGGGAGGGCAAAGGATCCACCGGACAAGCTTTGTTAAGATCTGTGTAATCCACGCACACGCGCCAAGTGCCATTTTTCTTAAGGACCAACACCGGATTAGCAAGCCACTCGGGTGAAAGACTTCAACGATAAACCTGCTGCCAAAAGTCTAGCGACTTCTTCTCCGATGGCCTTTGCGCTTTTCCTCGTTAAACCGCGAAGAAACTGTTTTACCGGTTTATATTTCGGTCCACATTAAGAGTGTGCTCAACAGTTCCCCGGTACACCCGCATGTCGGGTTTCCATGCAAAATGTCCCGATTCTCACGGATGAACTCGATGAGCGCCTTCCTATTTAGGGTCTAGGTTGGCAATCGATGGTGAACTGCTTGATGACTCGCGGGCACAAAATCAACAAGCTTCGCCTCACCACGATTTGAACTTCAAGTCCGGATCATGCTCAGAGTTGGCTTCTTCAAAGGGTCATATCCGCCGGATCAACATTATCCTTATAATATTTTAACTCCTCCGTGGCACAAACCGACTCAGATAAGCCGTGATCACCTTCCTCGCACTCAGAGCGATCCGGCGGCCCCATGAACCGTTATTGTTCCTTTGTGACCCGCATTTTCAGTTGTAAGTAAACATAGCAGGCCGTGCCATGAACTTAGTATAAGCCGCCGCCCAAAGAGGGCGGGTAAGGGCTTTGAATTTTCACCACCTCAAATGTCAACGCTTCGCTCGAGTCATGCTCGCCTCCAAAGGTTACCTCCGTAACTATTTTACCGACCGGTATGCCGACTTACTGTGCACCACCCGCGAACATCGATCGACGGCCCGAGATGCCTATCTCGTTAACCCCATCCGTCGGAAAGTTTCATAGTACAGATGTTAATGCTGCTTCCTCCATCCATAAGAACCTTGGTAAACTTGTACCCGCCACCGGGGTGCCACCACCAGGCTAATCGACCGGATTGTAAACACGGGAGGATGGTCCTCTCGCTTCCACACAATCGGCTGCTCGACCAACAGCAGGTAATGCGGGCGCAGCCGTTCAACAACACCGACCGCCCGCCTCAAAGTTTCCGGTCTCGCCGGTCTAAGCTGGTGGTAAAGACGTGGTAATCGTCTGCCATTCAACTGCTGGATTGCTCGATAACCCGATCGCTGCTGTTGTTGATTGTAGCCCTTGGTTCTCGATCGCTCGATTACTTCATTATTCTCGATCGCTTTGCCCGCCCGGATTACCGCCAACTCGGGCCGAATTTCTCCACAGAATCCGGAGCGGACCACTGAACCGCCGACCCTTGATCATACCGAAAGAGTTGGAGTTCTTAAACTCCTGCATAATATAACAGTCCTTCCAAAGGTGGTTCGCCGTGCCTCCTTTGTCCCGTGCTTTGGACAAGGTTGATTTAATACGGTTCAAACGATCCGGATTATGACCACCCCGGCTTGACTGTTTACCCCGCGCCACGACCCTTGTCCTGCGTGGCCGGTGTTGGCCACAAAGCCCATGTTGCCGCTCGCTTACGCTTGTGCCTCCATTGCCCGCCGACCGATGTCGCCGGCCCTCGGAATTGCCGCTCTGCTTTCCCTTCCCCGCTTCATCATTCTCCGATTCGTGATCCTTGGTACTATCGTAATCAGCGATTTTACCAAAACACCCATTAGAGTTCCCATATCATGACAAAACGCTTCATGCGACTCCAGCTTCAGCTTCAACGGCTCGAACCGCAATTGGCTTCCAAGGTCATGATCAAGCGAACCGGGTTGATCCGTCTCAAGAATGTAAACTTCCGAGACACGGCGCACCTAATGGGTTGTAGACTCTCCGTCCGCCTCGACGCAAGTCGCCAGATCCACCACCGACATGGGCTGTTTACAGTGTCCTTGAAATTTTGATGAACTGGTTCTCAATCGCGCCCACGAGCTGATAGAGTCGGGCGGCAAGTTTTTCAACCAGGTCCGGCAGTACCTTCCAAAGATCATTGTGAAGTACTTTGCACATGCTGCTTCATCCACATCCAGCATCTCCATGGCCATCTCGTAGCTTTCTATCCATGCCTCGAGCCAAGTCGGCAAGATAGTTGGGCACCTTGCGCGCCCCTTGAAATCCTTGGGCAAGCGACGCTTGCGTAAAGCAGTGGACGAGGCAAGGCACCCCAAAGAGCCAGACGTGACCCCCGGTTCAAGATGGTTGGTCGAACCGCGCGCGGATGATCCTCCGCTTGTGCCGCTAATCCGCCTCCCCACGCGTTCCGGCGCGTCCACTACCACTTGAGCATCCTCAAAGCCGCCGGATTGTTGCCGCTGGCGGTCCACGCCGCATTGCTCGACACGGCCGGTTCATCGACGCGCCGACCGCAGCTCCGACTCGGGCGGGGTGGAATGGATCCTCTCCCGATCAGATGAGTACGCTTTGCCGAGCCAAGGCCGCCCCGAGGAGTTTTTGACCCGGCGTGTTCCACCGCCTGTGGTGAATCGCCTTCAATTGGGATTGCCTCTAACCGTGCCGCAGCCGCCACGAGGTTATCCATCGGGTTGGAGTAATGACCCGGAGGTGTTCAGACGGTCCGGGTGCGCCCAGTATGATGGCGGGTAGATCTATCATCCGGGCTGAACCGGTGCGCCGCCCCAAAGCTTCCGCCGTTTACCAATGGCGGTGGATTACCGGTCCTGCCCCGGGTATTGAAAAGCTCCTTCCTCAAAAACGGAAGGTAAACGGACCTGCATTTCCTTTTCATGACTTCACATGCTGCCGCCTCGTCCAGCTCGAGCCTATAAGCTCACAGATCCAAAGCGCCTGCTCCGCCGCCATCCTTTCGTCTGCTGCTGCCAAGTCCGCTTAGCATTGGTGATCTGTTCTCACCTTTGCAATCTCCGCCAGAAAGTCCTGATCCGGCGGATTAGCCTCCGCCAGAGCACAGCTAACGCGCCGAAAAGCTCGACAAAACTTGAGCGGCGCGACAGGCCTCCTTCCCCGCTACCATCATCGCTGTTGAACCGGCGACCAGGTGCCGCGTCAAGAGTGAAGCGCCCCGCGTGCCGCCATGAAGACCCCGACCCGTTGGGTAGATCAAGGTCCGAATGCTCTCACCGCCTGAACAGCCTCGATCCGCCATCCCGCAGCTGGTATAAAGACTCGCCCGCCGATGACTCGTCCGCCAGAGTAAACGACGGTTCGGCTACCAGATGCTGATCCGCCAGAACCTCCGTGGACGACTCCCACGAAAACATGCTTGATCGCCGGTTTGGCCAGGCAGGACTTTCTTCGCCACGAGCCGCTCCTCAACGAGGGCGGTGCGTATGTCCGCCCAGCCCCGACTCGCCGATCTTGCCGATGAACACGTATGCCGCCAAGGGGACCTGCACCAGATTAACCGAGCCGCCTGGGCCCCAAATTCGCGATCGTCGATGTAGAGCTTGCCACGACGACTCTTAGTCATCCGCCCATCGTGATAGCCTTCGAGTCCTCCGAACTTGCCCCTAAGATCATCAAACCATCGTGCGATAGCCCCACGGTGGGCGCCAACCGTCGTGGACTTGTCACGGCAGATGTCCTCATGAAAGGACTTAGTCGCAGGGCCATCGTGACGGTTACCTAGAGGGGTTAATGCGACACAAGACACGGAATTATATCGTTCGCCCTTCGATGAAGGTAAAACCCACGCCCAGCTAGGTTGATTGATATGATTCGCGACTAGGAGCAATAGCTTTGCCTTAGCCTCGAATCTCCTGTCCTTAACTCGCCACGGGTCGCCCCTTATATACACGGGTTAACGCCCGCCGGCTTACAGTAATCCCAATCCGCCATACAGAGTCCGGTTTGGTCTCCTTTCTTGTCTTACAATACAAGTTACAGATAGGGCGGTTTACATATATGGATCTTAATTCTTTCGGCTCCAGCCTCCATATGGGCTCGATCACGATTTAGGGTAAACCGATTCTCCGGGCGGTTCACACTCCGTAGTTGTATCCTCAACAGATCTCGTGTCTCTTGTGATGTTCTTTCTAGTAGTTTAGGTCCCTGCGATTCGGCGAGGTACGAGACGGTGGAGGGTTGGATCTCCACGTGCACCCCAGAGTTCGAACCTTAAGGGTCTGCCAGAACCCGAAATCCGACACTAGGGTTGTATAAAGTCGGTTCATAGAGGAAGGAAATTACATATCCGGACACCAATCTTGCCATCCGCACATAAGAGAGTCCTACCCGGACACGGGGGTAGGTCTTCCGCCTTGTATCTTTACGGCCCATCAGTCCGGCCCATATCACATAGCCCGGACACCCGAGGACCCCCTAATCCAGGACTCCCTCAATGGGAGAGTTTAAGTTCTTTCTCCGGTTCGAAATCAAACAAAGAAGAGAAGGAACCTTCATCAACCAAGCCAAATACACTCAAGACATGCTCAAGAGATTCAAGCTAAGTGATGTCAAGCCGGCTTCTACACCAATGCCCGTCAAATGCCAACTTGACATTGATCCCAATGGTAAAGCGGTGGATCAAAAGGTATATCGTTCTATGATTGGCTCCTTGATTTACCTTTGTGCACCTAGACCGGATATCATGTTGAGTGTGGGAATCTAGTCATGGTTTCAAGCCTCACTTAAGGAAAGCCACTATGTGGAGGTCAAGCGAATCTTTCAATATTTGGCTCATACCCCAAACTTTGGCTTATGGTACCCTAGAGGAGCAAACTTCAACCTCATGGGCTTTTCGGACTCGGATTGGGTGGGAGACAAAGTGGATAGGAAGACAACTTCCGGAGGGTGCCAATTTCTTGGTTGCTCTTTGGTGAGTTGGTCTTCTAAGAAGCAAAGTTGTGTGTCTCTCTCCTCCACCGAGGCCAAGTATGTGGCCGTCGGTAGTTGTTGTGCTCAACTTCTATGGATGAGGAAAACTTTAAAGGATTACGGTGTCATTTGTGACGAAGTGCCTCTTTGGTGTGACAATGAAAGTGCCATCAAGATTTCTCTCAACCCGTTGCAACACTTCAAGACGGAGCATATTGAGATTCAGTATCACTTCATCCGGGATCACATTAGGCGAGGGGAGATTGAGCTCAACCATGTCAACACTCATGATAACCTTGCAGATATTTTCACGAAGCCTTTGGATGAAGCAAGATTTTGCGAGTTAAGGCATGAGCTAAATATCATCGATTTGAGCAATGTGGCTTGAACCCGTGCACACCCCACCACATATTGTTGTCTTGTTTAGGTGTAGGCATGGACATAGGGGGAGTGTTGTTATCTCAATGAACCCTCCCTCCCCCCATTATGCATAAATTGATCTAGTCTTTCACATTAGCCATTTTTATGGTAGTTGTGCTTCAAAGACGAGTTTTGGTCATGGGCCCAAGGTTAAAATCTTCGCGGTGCCATACCTTTATACTCAAACATAGGTGGCCTCGGCCACCGCCCCCAATAAGGGTTGGTCTCTTTAGTTCTTATCCACTCTTGCTAGTTTTTTTAGGACCTAGGTGTTGTGATCTCCAAGTAGTGGTTTTCTTTGCTTGCTTCTTGCACTCATGGAAATCACCACACCCTATTTCAGTGACTGTCTCCATCCCAAGCCTATCTCCATCTAATGACCATCTATTCTAATTGCACACAACTTGATCTTGGTATGGGTGATGTTGACTGGGCGGTACAACCGGTGTCTCTGGCAGTGCAACTGCTAGGACACTCGTTTGTGTTGTCCCAGGGGTACTACCAGGGTTGTCTGGGCGGTTCAACCGCTTGCCCCCAGGTCATGCTCCTGGCGGGTACTATCGCTCGGGTTCCGGCGGTACTACCGCTGCCTTCTAGGCAACGGAAGTATAACCCGCAACCGCTGGTATGTACTGGGGAGCGGTACAACCGCTTCTAGGAGCGGTACAACTGCTTCGGGGTCTATGGGTATATATAGGGGTTGGAGCCGAAGGGGTATCTTCTTCCTCCCCTTGCCCCTGTTCCCTTTGCCTGCCCTAGCCGCCATTCGCCATTTCCCCTGCCCTGGAGTGCTCGTCGGCGTTTCGGATCCATGGACCCTCCTTGGATCCGCTCTGTGGAGGCCCCCTCCCTCTCGATCTCTTCCCATGCATGCTGGTAATGCCCCACTTCTTCTCTCTAGGGTTTCACTCCTTGTTTCCTTCATCTTAGGGCATTGCTTGATATCCCGTGTTTTTGTTTAAACTATTGGGCGGAAGATATCTATATATGTTCCTGCTAGTGTTTGTGGTTTCTTAGAACTTAGAATATTGCTCCAGTAGGTAGATGTTCTTCACTTCGTAGTTCTGCTAGTCCAGCGGTTCTACCGCCCCTAGGGCGAAACAACCGCTTGAGTGGTTCTGCCGGCTGTAGAACCAGTACAACCAGGATTTATGAACCACATAGCACTCGTTTACCTTCTCTGATTCACAATCAATATATTCCCCTGCTCTTGTGCGCAATCCTCTCATCTTTGCTGGGTCTCTTGTGTTCTTGCTGTATGTGTCTGCAGGTGGCTCTAGTTCTCGTTCTGCCCCTCGTACCAAGAACAAGAAGCAAGCTTGAATACTCCAACGCCCTGCTGAGTCCGATGGGGAGGAGGAGGTTGTGATTCCAACCAGGCCCACCCGACGTGAGAAGTCTGTTGCTGCCAAGCAACGTGTGGTCATGCCTTTGCACAAATGGAAGGCCAAGGAGTGGGATGCCTTCCAGAAAAGGAATCCGTACACTGTTCCTATTGCTCCTCGTTGGACAAATGTTGACTTCCGGAATGAGATGCAAGAGAGGATTATTCACGAGCTATTCGAGCACAACAAGAATCGGTACACCAAGCAATGGACCATTGACCTTGACCATTGGAGGAGCAACATGGAGTACTTTGGGGAGGCCTTGGCCCTTTGCGAGGATTTTGATTTGGTCAAACTTATGTCTGTCAATTGCGACTTTGATGTGCAGCTTATCCATCAGTTCTATGCAACAGTCCACTTTGGTGAAGATGATGCTTGCACTGTCTCATTCATGTGCCATGATGAGTTCTTCCATGTTCCCTGGAGGGCTTTCTGCAATGCACTAGGCTATGAGGATACTGGTCTTGAAGGGAATGGTGGTATTCGTCCTCACGACAATCCCCATTCCATGCCTAAGGAGAAGCTTGCTCCTCTGTTCATTCGTGGACGAGGCATTATTGGTGAGCCTAAGGATCTTCATAAGGTCTATGACATCATGCATCGCGTGTTTCGCAATGTGCTTTTGCCCAAGGTTGGGAATCAGGATGAGATCTATGGGTATCTTGTTGACTTGCTTGTTGCTATGAAGACCAAGGTGGGGATTGGTGCTACTTTTGATGTGTCCAACTAGGTGTGGCAGGAGATGTACAACATGGTCATCTATAGAAAGGTTCCCATCTATGCTCCGTTTGTCATGTGGTTTGAACTCTGTTTGGGCTGTTCACCGTCCTAGAGAGCTCATCACCTCCCGTGATAACCTCACCGTGCATGAGGTCAAGCAACATAAGAAGAAGAAGCATGTTGAGCCCCACTTTCCTGCTGATGACCCCGAGGATGTGTATGCCACCTCTGATGATGAGGACTTTGAGATGGAGCCTAGTGCCAAGTCCTCCTGGGTGACCAAGCTCACTGCTAAAGTGAAGAAGACCTTTTGCCTCCAGACTGACATTCAGAAGAAGATGTATGAGGCCCATGTTAATGAGAAGCTTGCTAGGCGCTGTCAGATTGCCATGATGAAGCACCTCAACATGGCAGTGAAGAGTGGATCTGAGAAGAGCATCACTCCAGAGGACTGGTGGATCTCTACGCACTGCACCTGGACTGATGATGAGGCTGAAGCGTCGGGTCATCCGGCCACCTCCACGTCTGTTGTAGTTGATGATACCACGGAAAAAGATGCAGGGTCCGAAGATCATGATTCAGATGAGACCGAGGGGTGAGACGAGATCTACTGAGCTCTGGGCGTTAGCATCGCTCTTTTCCTTTTTGGTGTCTTGATGCCAAAGGGGAGAGAGTTCTAGTAGGTCTCGGGATTTGCATGGGAGTTGCTTGGGGTGTGTTTCTCTGTCGAGTTGAGTGTTGAACTTGTTTTTCTTTTCGTTTTGGTCCTTGCGGTGTGGAACTCGACTGGCCTGGTGTGAGACATGCATTCTCTATCTATCTATCGCTTATGTTTATCCATTGCGTATCTTTCTCAGTTAGTAGGATTGGTGGGTCTATAAAATCTAGTGGGAGCTTTGATCCTAATGTGTGACCTTGCATTCCAAAAGTAAACTCAAAATAGCGCACACATCTAGGGGGAGCCCGCCTATATTTTCTAGACCTCTTGTGCAAATCTCGTTGTTGCATCATGCACCAAAAAGGGGGAGATTTTTAGGACATTTCTCGTCCTTGTGTTTTGGGTGATGATGACAACTTTCCTTGTGGTCTAATCATGTGTTAAGCTCTTCAGGTTCGCATCAATTAGGCTTTCTCTCTGGAAGGAAAAGATCGAAGACGGAGTTTTCTGCATGTTTATTTCCTTGGTCATAGGAAACCCATACTATCAAGAGGGAATCCACATCGGAAGGCGTGGGGTGAATCATTGCACATACACTCTTCTTGTCACCCACCATTACCTTCTGTTCCGCATAGAGAGAGGTTCCTTTTAGTTCTTTCTGTTACAGTAGTTTCTCCTCAGCGATTGTATTGCCCAGCTGGGCGGTTGTACCGCTGACCTGTTGTACCGGCCCAACCATCGCCCCAGGGGTGGTACCCTAGCGTTGCACCTCCCAGGTCCATCCCAAGCAGTTGTACCGCCACCGCAGGATGGTGGTACCGATCACCCACTTGAAGAACCCTGGTGTGGTGCTATGGGCGTTTGTACCGGCCGAGTACCGCCCAACCACCGGACTCGCTTCTGTGATGGGGAGGTACTTGGGCGGTGGTGGCCCAGTTGTCCCAGTTGTGCTCTGCATAACCAGTACTACCGGGTGCCCAAGCGGTTGTACCTCTTGGGACTTAGCCACCTCGTGCACCAGGAGCAGGCGGTTGTTCCGAAGCACTACCTCTCGACCACCGCTCATGGGTGTGACTCCTCTCTGGTCCAAGGCGGTTGTTGAGCAGCAGGGAAGCGGTTGGTCCGGTTATTCCCAATGACCGACACTACCACCCTAGTGTCTAGTTGTACCACCTGCTAGGGTTTTAGCAGCTTACCCGTGCTTCCCAGTTGTACCGCTGTAGTGTAAAAACTGCTGTAACGGTTGGATCTTAGGGTTTCCTATATAAAGGGGGTTCTTACACCTACCCTCTTCACCTATTGCCTCTCTCTCTCCACCATTAATGCCTTTCAAGCTTTCTTGCCCGATCACTCTCTCTAGCCACTCAAACTTGTTGATTTGCTAGGGTTTGAAGGAGGAGACCTAGATCTACACTTCCACCAAAGGATATTTGATTCCCCCATACTTTCTTGTGTGGATTTTGTTACTTTTAGGTGTTTGAGCCCCCTAGACTGCTGAGGTCACCTCGGAGCCATATTCCATTGTGGTGAAGCTCCGTGGTTTCGTTGGGAGCCTCCAATTCGGTTGTGGAGAGAGCCCCAACCTTGTTTGTAAAGGTTCGGTTGCCGCCTTCAAGGGCACCAATAGTGGAATCAAGGCATCTCGCATTGTGTGAGGGCGTGAGGAGAATATGGTGGCCCTAGTGGCTTCTTGGGGAGCAGTGTGCCTCCACAGCGCTCCAACGGAGACGTACTTTGTAACATCCCAAATTTTCAATTTGGAATGTTATACATAGAGCATCATTGCATATCATATTTTCATTGCATTTTCTTTGCATTTTGCTCGATCCTAGAAATTCTACACAACTCAAGGACCCACGGGGAGAGTTGGGGATTTTCGTTATTTTCATATTTGAGTTTTCTCAAATTTTGAAAATAGGATCATTTGATTTTAATTATTTTATCTTCAATTATTTCTATTACAAAAATATGAGAGAGGGAATAAAATGACTTTCCCAAAATAAAGAAATAATGAAGATTTAATAATAAAATCAAATAAGATTTTATTTTGGAGTTTTTCACCTTTTATATTTGAATTTAGGAAAAATACGCGTTTTTCAAAATTGCTACTAGGCCCCAAATAAATGTTCATTAAATCCGGCTTGATTTTAGAAGCCGGGGAAAATTTATTTTGGGATTTTTGGAGTCCGTTTAGTACTTCTTTTGTTTTTTTCCCGAGCGTAATTATTTTAAAAAAGTGAACTTTTACGGCCGCACTCGAGTGGGACACGCTCGGGGCGCTATATAAATAGCCACCCCTGCCCGCACCGCGCACCGCCACCACCCCACCACCCACCGCCCAAGTCGCCCGCCTACCCGCCGCCTACCAACCGAACCTAACCTAACCTAATCCCTAACTCCTAATCCACCACCCCGCCGCCATTGCCGCGGACTCGACGCCGCTGTCGAGCCTCGCCGGAGTTCACCGCCGCCGTCGCCGAGGTTCGCCGCAGCCTCGATTTCCGTGCCGGTTTTTTTTATAAAAACCGAAAGGTTTTCTTCGGGTTTTTTTCGGTTTTTATTTATTTATTTATTTATTTTTATTATTTTTATTTTTTATTATTTTTTTATTTTCTTTTTTCGGTTTCGGTTAATTAACGAACGTCCGTTCTTTAACCGTTAGTCGTTTTTCTTTTTCTCGGATTTAATCCGCGATTTTTCTGATCACGATTGCAGATCCGATTTTCGTTTTAGTATAACTTTTCATTGCTTATCGGAATCAGCGATTCAAGCGCCTAGAGTTTCGCCTCAAACCCTCTTCCGAAAATCTACTTAAACAAGTTTTTGCTTCTGTAAAATTTGACTTAGATCCAGATTAGTAAAACGAAGCTGTTTTCTTCCGCCGTTTGACTTTCGTTGCTTCGTTTGATTTGATTCTTTTGCAAACCGGAGTTCTTAAGTTGAACTATCTGGTTAGATCTATTTGAGTTTTACCTGTGCATTAGATGAGTATTTATTGTATGCTTGTTTGTTTGTGTAACATCCCAAAATTTCAAATTTTGGAATGTTATATTAAATAAATGACTATGCTTGTTGTCTGATTGTTGGTTTGATTGATTGAGTGAAACTGAGTGAAATTTGAAACTTTTGAAAGTTGAATGAGAGGGAATGAAATGACTTTCCCAAAACTTTCTCCCTTGCCTTTTGGATCTCAATGAATTCAAATTCATTCCAACACCAAAACCTAGAGTGAAGATGACATGACTTCTTCCATTTGGAATGAAAAGAGTTTTGAAAAGATTTGAAATTCATTTGAGAATATTTCAAATTCAAAGCTTTATGCAACTCAATGATTTTCATGAGGGAAGATAAAATGACTTCTTCAATTATATGAAATATGAGTTGGAAGTTAAAAAGTATCAAATTGAAAGTCATTTGAAAGTGCCTTGAAACCCCCTTTCAAAAATTGAGTTTTGGTATTTGAATTCAAATTTTGGCAAGTGGAATTCATTTCAAAACTATGCCCCATAACTACTTGAGAAAAGTATGAGAGGAGTAACATGACACTCCAAATATGTCGAAGAAAACAATGCCAAAAGTTTTGGCTTCAAATCTGAATTTTATTTGAATATTGGAAAAATGGATTTTTATAAAGTTTGGATTTTGCCTTCGAAAATGTTCCAAATGATAGGAATATTCCCCATCATTTTGGTATATATATGTCCTATATAAAATATTTATATTTTAAAAGATATCTCTGTTTTGTTTTATTTTAAAATAAAAATTTAAAAGGAAACCCCAAAGGCGCCACCAAAGCACTGCCCAGCCAGCCGAGGGGCCCAATTGATCGAGCCCACTCAGCGCCACCAAGGCTCCACCAAGGCCAATACAAATTTCAGCCAGAGCCCTCCTCGCTACCAAAACCCTTCAGACCGCCACCCACTCGCCACCCCTCTCTCCTCACCGACGCCTGACCCCACCCCCTTCTTCTTCCTCCTCACGCCACCGAAATACACACACACGGACCTCATGAGATCCGGATACCGATCCTCCCGATCGCCTCCCTTACCCCGACGAGGCCCCGCTTATATAAACCGGCCCCCAGACCCCATTCCCCCTCGCCCCTCGCCACTCCTCCTCCTCTCTCTCACACGCGCCGGAGCCGAGCCGAGCCGCCATTTTCGCCGCTGTCGCCGCCTAGACCACCCGACCTCCCCGACTCCACCAGACGCCTCCCGAGCTCGTCTCAAGACCACCGAGCCACTCCACCGACCTCCCGACGACCGGAGAGGCTAGCGTCACTTGCCGCCGCCGCCGCCGAGCTCCGGTAGTCGCCGAATCCTCCCCGTCTGATCGCAATCTACGTGTAGATTAGACTCAAGGGGTACGCTTTTATAAAAACCGCCCGGTTCGACCAGTTTAGTCCGGTTAGTTTTTAAGTTAGGGTTTTATTTTTTTAGCCCGGCCCGACTAGTTTAACCCTAGGCCCGTTTAGCTTATATTACGCCATGTAGTTTAGGCCCATTAGGCCCTTTTTCATTTATTTTCGTTTTCTGCTTTTAATGTAATAGTTCCTGTTTTGAAAAATTCATATCTTTTATTCTGTTTAATATTTTGAGTGATTCTTTTTTGTTCGTTTGCAAATTTTCTGTAGTTTCTGTAGAATATATATTTAGCTATGTTAAAATTAATTAAAATTGCTTTCTTTTAGTTTTAGCCAGAATAGTAAATCTGCTATAACTTGAGTTAGAAAAATTATTTTTGGATGATTCTTTTTGTCCCAACTTTATTTTGGCATTGCCAAATCATAGGAATTAATTTGGGTATTTTAGGATTAATAAAAAATAGTTTTAAGCAGAATCTTGTTAATCCTAATTAATTAACTAGCTACTGTTTTCCTATTATTTTAATTAGTAAATAAATTTATTTTTAACATGAGATTGATTATTCTAGGTTAGTTTCTGTCACTTTAAAGGATGAACTTTTATTTATAACAAATAAAAGTTTTATTTTATTTTCTTAATAGAAATTGAATTAGGCCTAATAGGAGTTTCATAATAGATTTTAAATTGATTCTTTTTGCTCCTAGTTGATTAATGCATTCTTTTCTGTTAAGTTAATAAAACCCATCTTTAGGTTACGTTGAGAAAATTTTGTTATATAAAACTATTTTTAGTTGTTGTTTGAAGTAGGAAAAACTTGAGTTGGTTTTTCTTTGAGTTTTCCTCTTGGGTTTTTATTTGTTGTTTTTGTGTGTTATGTTACTTTGTTGCTTGTGTTAAGTGATCATATGCTATGTGCTTATTATGGTTATTGTTTGCCTCGGTAGAATTTCCTGAGTGCTAAGTTTGCTACCACGAGTCCCTAGTTTTCAAGATCGCCAACAAGGCAAGTTCACTTTGACCATGCTTTCATACCTATGTTTTATTGCATATAGTGGCATCTTTGCAACCACCCCTCAAGAGTGTTATTGAACCTTGTAGTTGAGTAGTATGCATGAGGCAGGAACCCATCACCATGTTACCAAGCCCGGACGTTATTTATTTTAATGCTACGCTATAGTAGACGGGTTTGGTATGAGTGCACGAGTGGTGTGAAGAAGGAGGACTCTACGCCAATGACGATAACTCCATGATGGAATCTGCAAGGACTGCATCTTCAAGGCCTCAAGACTTCAAGACTCGAGACAAGAATTCAATACACACTCATCTGGGTGAAGGATTTGTTGATGGGCACCTGGAGAAACCAAAGTGGTTGGCGGGATGCATGGAGAAGCGCCATGACATCTTGCGGAAAGCTTCACCCAGCACTCAAAGAGACGGAAGAATACTTCATGCCCGGAAGCTTACCCGCAACCGCAAGTCATTATGGGCTCGCTTGGTTGACCTTAGTTGTGACTCTGGCTGGGGCGGTACTAGCAGATGTAGAACTACGGTAGGATGGGATGAGTACAGATGCTGGTCGAGGAACTCTTCGGAAGACCATGTTTCGGTCATCTTGTTCTCAAACACCCTGAAGTGCGAGAACGTAAAGAGAGGGATCGAATCTTGCGGGTAAAGTGTACAAACCTCTGCAGAGGGTTAAAACCTAATCGATTAGCCGTGTCCCCGGTTACGGACAATTTGAGCCTCTGGACCTGGATCTATCTCGGAACTCTCAACACTGGATTGATAACTTAATTGTGGGCAACTTATGATGAATTTGGGATATGAGACATCGGTTGGCGGAACCATGTCATGATAGAAAACTACATAGTACAGACTTCATTTATTCCTTTGATGTAGGGAAAATAAACCAGCTTTTACGCAAACAAAACTCAGATACAGAGCCACAAAGCCATGTTGCATATAGTATAGTTTTATCATCTGTTTTCTCATGTTGTGATCTTGCCGGTACATTCAATGTAATCGACCTACACGGCTGCAACGTATCATGTTGCGTATATGTTTCTTCCGATTTAGTAAGAGTACGGTGCAGGGTTACGGTCTACACTCAACTTGCCGATGGCGCTGATGGGACTCCATACCCGACTATTTGTTTCATTGTGACTTATGAGGTATATATCAATTTTACGTTATTTATACATGTGATTGCACTTTGATATATACATTGATGTACTGTGTGTGCCAAAGATACTGATCCGTGGATGGCACAGACACACGAGGCTTGACCGTCTCGAGGTCGGGTCGCCATGATATGGTATCGAGCACAGTTGATCAGAGGACGTGACCCTAGAAACCGGAAAAGCCCCTAGGACAGGATATCTCAAAACTTTATTTACAAAAAGACTCTTACTTTCATCTTTTCTGATTTTATCAAATAGACCCTCTCACCTCAAATAGTTAGAATATACCCCTTATCCTTTGATCACCCGGAGGATCAACTGAATACGCTCCAAGAAGGATTTGATATCGGAGAACTGATGACCCCTTCAGAGTAAAGAGGATTTCACCATGTATTAGAAGCTACAACAGTTGAAGACTCCGAAGACTTGAAGGATCTGAAGAATTATTTGACCTTTAGAAGACCAAACCCCTGTTACACACTTACGTTAGATGCGACGATTTGTGAGCTGTCATTTGTTTGATGTTTTTCGACAGCCACAAAATAAAACTTGTTTCTTCAAAAAAACCATTGTTTGTATTGTGTGTACATCCCTCCCCACCTCTCTCATATCTCATCCCAAAACTTTTGAACCCCATAGATGATGAATGAAGTTGACTGATATTCTCGAATCAAGACTCACCGGAGGCAGAGCTATGGATGCGAACATGGAAAATCACTTGGAGCAATTTGGTTTCAAGGAAGTATGAGGTTCAATATGCTCTTCAAGATTTTACGAAAGTGCTGCAACCTAGTGGAACATGCATCAAGCCATACAGGATTTAATGGAGCAAGAACTTGGGAGGAATTCAAGAAGACCTGTTGAGATCACGCCTCATCCGGAAGCACTATGATAACCCGAGACCTTGTGCCTGCAAGATTTATGGAGAAAAGGACACACCGGGAGGAACACAAGGATGGATGCCCTCATTGTGAGGAAAAACACCCACCGAGGAATGCCCAACTAGTCGGTGACTTGTTTCTTGTGTGAAGGAACCACCCACTACCCGACTCAAGGTCACATTTACCCCATGGTGCAACAAACTATTCAGGAGCGTAAAGAAGGAATGAAAGAAGCTCTCCGAGAAGTTATGAAAGAACCAGTGATGAATGAAAGTGTTGAAGACCTTGATGGAGAAGGCCTCAACAGATTTTACTCCAATGCCTGCTATTCATGTGGAGAAGAAGGACATTTTTCACAGTATTGCCCCAAGGGAAGAAAAGAGTATCTAGGATATTTCCCGACAGCAGAAGTGAAGTTTGACCCTCGGGAGATAGAAACTCTGAGCATTACAGAGAAATCCAGGAAGAGAAGGCAACCCGAGAACAACGCAATTTTTACAGAGAAGGACCTAAGTCATATCACTTGCTACAGGTGCAAGGATTTAGGTCATTACGCTAGTAAATGTCCAGAAAAGAAGCCAAGAATCCAAGGAGCCCGCATAATCACAAAGAAGCCCCGAGACATGTCGGAAGTCATTTGTTTTCGCTGCAAGGAAGCAGGACATTATGCTATTAAATGTCCCGACAAGATGAAAGCTGGAGTTGAGTAGTTGGAATTTTGATATGGATAATAAAGAGTAGTAGAAAGCAATTTCATTTTCATGAGCTCAATGAGTTGAGCTATGTAATAGATTACTCTGAGATTGTAATAGTTCATGACTCAATAAAGTTGTAATGTCACATGCTAAAAAGGCTTTAAGGAGTTGTCATATTTTATCTTGGAAGTTAATATTCTGGATGAACATGGAAGAAAGTGAGTTGTGATGCATAAATTGGATATTGGAATTGAGTTTGAAGTTCTGTATGGATGATATGAATGTATGCCCCAGGAGATAAGTACCTTAATTCTGAGCATCATTTCTGTTTCACAACTGCAGATGACGACCCTTTACGAGTCTTTCCTTAAAGGTCCGGAAACCATCATGACCCTGACAAGTGATCATGATTACCCGAAGATCCTGAAGGACATGATGAAGCATATTCACCTTGAAGGAGATGCAGTCTACAAAGGCTACCCCTTCCTGCAAAAGGGAGTGGAACTTTGGTATGTGGAGGTACACCTCCACCATTTGAAAGGAGTTTGCCCAAAGATGATGGGGCAGTATTTTTTCATTTCACGTGTGCCACAAGCAACTTTCTTCGATGCTGTTCGTGAAGCAGCCATGGAAGCCATACGCCAGATCGGAGAAATACTTGAAGCAAGACTCCGTTATACTCAGGAATACCTAAGCGAAGTGCATACAGAGATGATGGAGGTGAAGCTCAAGGCCACCACGATGAAACAAAAGATTGAAAAATTCAAGGCACATGTCGCACAATTCCAGTGGGACTGAAGGAGGAAACATGAATAAAGTTGGAAGTAATGTCTGACCATACCGAACCATGTGGGTGGCAGCATTTGTAATAAACCTTTTGGAATTTGGATTCACGAAAAATGATTAAGGATGTAATGAAAGATTGATATGAGAATAATGAGATTTTATGGATAAACTTGTGCATTTCTTTTGGTCATAGTACTTTGTAAAGCCACAGGGTTAATGAAGAAAGAAATGTGTTATACATGGCGACCCATAGCAGGAAGCTGGACAAATAAGTTGGAGATTTGTATGATCGTCACCACAAGGGTATGAAAGAAGAAGTACTATTGGATTTACAGGAGATGTAACGTTGGAATATGGAATCCTAGGAAGGATGAATTAAGCTTGTACAAGAGCTGAAGTGGGCCATAACCCACAGGCCCAGGATTTTGAAAAAGGAACAGATGTATCCTTGATAAAGGAATAAATTTGGAAGAATCAGTGATCCATTCATCACACGTTTCGCAGGAGGTTACGCAAAAACCTAAGAGTGGTGAAGTAACGATAGATGTTTTGTTTGGCTTGCTGAACCAAAGGATTTACTCGAACCCAGTTCGAAGACAAGAGAAATTCTGCAATGCTTGTGAGTATGCCCAAGTGTTAGAATACGTGATTCACTGTTTACGTATGTGGTAATGATTCAAGTACGGGATGGATTGGCCCCATACCAAGACTTCTATCATGAACTATCATATGTTGATGGAAAATCAGAGAGACTTGAAAACCTTTGAAGAGTGTCGACGCAATAAGCCATAAAACCATAGAATGGTAGGACGATGGAACCCCTTACAGGCAACCGTTGCCAATCGTAGGTTATACGGTGAGGTTCAACCCAGACCCGTTTTCTGCAGGAGAAACCATAAATTGTAGACCACAATGAGTAATTCGATAGTTGTCTAGAATGGACACGGACCTATCAGCTAAGAAGATCCAGTCTCGGACGAACCACAACTTTGAAGAACCGACCCAAGATTTCGAGGAAAACTCTATGCTTCTGACAGAGGAGCTATTGTAAGATATGTGAAGAGACATACATTGTCAACACTCCAGAGGAAGTATCTGAGTTTATTGGAATTGTAACCTTGCTTTTAAGTGTGGTAGCACACTAGACCATTCCGACCGACGGATCTGCTAGAAGACCCCCAACCCCTAACCTTTCTTGCTAGCCTCTTCGAATCTCGAGGACGAGATTCATTTTAAGTGTGGTAGGTTTGTAACATCCCAAAATTTCAAATTTTGGAATGTTATATTAAATAAATGACTATGCTTGTTGTCTGATTGTTGGTTTGATTGATTGAGTGAAACTGAGTGAAATTTGAAACTTTTGAAAGTTGAATGAGAGGGAATGAAATGACTTTCCCAAAACTTTCTCCCTTGCCTTTTGGATCTCAATGAATTCAAATTCATTCCAACACCAAAACCTAGAGTGAAGATGACATGACTTCTTCCATTTGGAATGAAAAGAGTTTTGAAAAGATTTGAAATTCATTTGAGAATATTTCAAATTCAAAGCTTTATGCAACTCAATGATTTTCATGAGGGAAGATAAAATGACTTCTTCAATTATATGAAATATGAGTTGGAAGTCAAAAAGTATCAAATTGAAAGTCATTTGAAAGTGCCTTGAAACCCCCTTTCAATAATTGAGTTTTGGTATTTGAATTCAAATTTTGGCAAGTGGAATTCATTTCAAAACTATGCCTGACAACTACTTGAGAAAAAGTATGAGAGGAGTAACATGACACTCCAAATATGTTGGAAGAAAACAATGCCAAAAGTTTTGGATTCAAATCTGAATTTTATTTGAATATTGGAAAAATGGATTTTTATAAAGTTTGGATTTTGCCTTTGAAAATGTTCAAATGATAGGAATATTCCCTGATCATTTTGGTATATATATGTCCTATATAAAATATTTATATTTTAAAAGATATCTCTGTTTTTGTTTTATTTTAAAATAAAAATTTAAAAGGAAACCCCTCAAAGCGCCACCAAAGCACTGCCCAACCAGCGCCGAGGCGGCCCAAATTGACCGAGCCCACCAGCGCCACCAAAGGGCTCAGCAGGCCAGCACAGCCTTGCCGAGCCCTCCCTCGCTCCAAAACCCTTCAGACCGCCACCCGCTCGCTCACCCCTCTCTCCCTCACCGACGCCCACCCCACCCCCTTCTTCCTCCTCGCCACGCCACCGAGCCAGCGCCGCCTTCACGGATCTCATGAGATCCGGATACCGATCCTCCCGATCGCCTCCTTACCCCGACGAGGCCCCCGCTTATATAAACCGGGCCCCTGACCCCATTCCCCCTCGCCTCGCTGACCCCCTCTCTCTCTCTCACGCTCTCGGAGCCGGCCGCCACTGCCGCCATTTTCGTCGCCGTCGCCACCCTAGACCACCCCGACCTCCCCCGACTCCACCAGACGCCTCCCCGAGCTCGTCCGCACCCGCCGAGCCACTCCACCGACCTCCCCGACGACCGAGAGGCTAGCGCTTCGTCTCGCCGCCGCCGCCCCGCCGAGCTCCGTAAGTCGCGGAATCCCTCCCCGTCTGATCGCAATCTACGGTGTAGATTAGACCCCCGAAGGGGTACGCGTTTTTATAAAAAAACCGCCCGGTTCGACCGGTTTAGTCCGGTTAGTTTTTAAGTTAGGGTTTTATTTTTTTAGCCCGGCCTGACTAGTTTAACCCTAGGCCCGTTTAGCTTATATTACGCTCAGTGCGTAGTTTTGGCCCATTAGGCCCTTTTTCATTTATTTTCGTTTTCTGTTTAACAGAATAGTTCCTGTTTTGAAAAACTCATATCTTTTATTCTGTTTAATATTTTTGAGTGATTCTTTTTTGTTGGTTTGCAAATTTTCTGTAGTTTCTGTAGAATATATATTTAGCTATTTTTAAAATTAATTAAAATTGCTTTATTTTAGTTTTAGCCAGAATAGTAAATCTGCTATAACTTGAGTTAGAAAAATTATTTTTGGATGATTCTTTTTGTCCCAACTTTATTTTGGCATTGCCAAATCATAGGAATTAATTTGGGTATTTTAGGATTAATAAAAAATAGTTTTAAGCAGAATCTTGTTAATCCTAATTAATTAACTAGCTACTATTTTCCTATTATTTTAATTAGTAAATAAATTTATTTTTAACATGAGATTGATTATTCTAGGTTAGTTTCTGTCACTTTAAAGGATGAACTTTTATTTATAATAAATAAAAGTATTATTTTATTTTTCTTAATAGAAATTGAATTAGGCCTAATAGGAGTTTCATAATAGATTTTAAATTGATTCTTTTTGCTCCTAGTTGATTAATGCATTCTTTTCTGTTAAGTTAATAAAAACCCATGTTTAGGTTACGTTGAGAAAAATTTTGTTATATAAAACTATTTTTAGTTGTTGCTTGAAGTAGGAAAAACTTGAGTTGGTTTTTCTTTGAGTTTTCCCTCTTGGGTTTATATTTGTTGTTTTTGGTGTGTTATGTTACTTTGTTGCTTGTGTTAAGTGATCATATGCTATGTGCTTATTATGGTTATTGTTTGCCTCGGTAGAATTTCCGGAGTGCGAAGTTTGCTACCACGAGTCCCTAGTTTTCGAAGATCGTCAGCAAGGCAAGTTCACTTTGACCATGCTTTCATACCTATGTTTTATTGCATATAGTGGCATCTTTGCAACCACCCCTCAGTAGTGTTATTGAATCCTTGTAGTTGAGTAGTATGCATGAGGCAGGAACCCATCACCATGTTACCAAGCCCGGGACGTTATTTATTTTAATGCTACGCTATAGTAGACGGGGTTTGGTATGAGTGCACGAGAGTGGTGTGAAGAAGGAGGACTCTACGTCAATGACGACAACTCCATGATGGAATCTGCAAGGACTGCATCTTCAAGGCCTCAAGACTTCAAGACTCGAGACAAGAATTCAATACACACTACTGGGTGAAGGATTTGTTGACGGGCACCTGGAGAAACCAAAGGTTGGCGGGATGCATGGAGAAGCGCCATGACATCTTGCGGAAAGCTTCACCTGCACTCAAGAGACGGAAGAATACTTCATGCCCGAAGCTTACCTGCAACCGCAAGTCATTATGGGCTCGCTTGGTTGACCTTAGTTGTGACTCTGGCTGGGACGGTACTAGCAGATGTAGAACTACGGTAGGATGGGATGAGTACAGGACGGTGGTCGAGGAACTCTTCGGAAGACCATGTTTGGTCATCTTGTTCTCAAACACCTCAAGTGCGAGAATGTAAAGAGAGGATCGAATCTTGCGGGTAAAGTGTACAAACCTCTGCAGAGGGTTAAAAACCTAATCGATTAACCGTGTCCCCAGTTACGGACAATTTGAGCCTCTGGACCTGGATCTATCTCGGAACTCTCAACACTGGATTGATAACTTAATTGTGGGCAACTTATGATGAATTTGGGATATGAGACATCGGTTGGCGGAACCATGTCATGATAGAAAACTCCATAGTACAGACTTCATTTATTCCTTTGATGTAGGGAAAATAAACCAGCTTTTACGCAAACAAAACTCAGATACAGAGCCACAAAGCCATATTGCATATAGTATAGTTTTATCATCTGCTTTCTCATGTTGTGATCTTGCGGTACATTCAATGTAATCGACCTACACGGCTGCAACGTATCATGTTGCGATATGTTTCTTCTGACGAGTAAGAGTACTGCAGTGCAGTTACGGTCTACACTCAACTTGCCGATGGCGTTGATGGGACTCCATACCCGACTATTTGTTTCACTGTGACTTATGAGGTATATATCAGTTTTACGTTATTTATACATGTGATTGCACTTTGATATATACATTGATGTACTGTGTGTGCCAAAGATACTGATCCGTGGATGGCACAGATACGTAGGCTTGACCGCCTCGAGGTCGGGTCGCTCTGATTTGTCTCAAGCGATAGATTACCCGTCGCCGCGCTGTTACTTGAGTCTCTAGGTTTCATGGATCATCGCAAAGGCAAGTAACACTTTGATCATACCCTTCTCATACGCAGTTTTCATGCATTAGATCTATCCTCAAACACTTGCATGATTAGGATCTAATTAAATTGTGGGTTTTGGGAAGTAGTTGAGGTAGTACCTATTACCTGCTTTTATTATCAAACCCTTGGGAGTTACTTCTACGCTTGCTTATTATGCCATGCTATGCTAGTAGACGTGGATTGGGTGAGTGTATCCATGACAGATGTGAGATTGTTAATTAATGGTTTATTTAAGGTGGCAACTTAAACACACATCCGGGTGGATTGAGGCACCTGGTTTCTATCAGACTTGCCAGTATTTCTTCGACCGCCACCCGTGCTCAAAGGGATCATGAGATTATTCAAACTAGAAACTTCCGTGTGCAGCCACAAGCCATTATGGGCTCGCATAGTTGACTAAGTTGTGCGAACTCTTACGGGTAGACTAGCAGATGTAGGGGAAAGTAGGTGTACCGTTCTACCCACAAGTAAGGTGCTAGTGCTTCTGAAAGACTCTGTCTCGGTCATCCGTCTCTCAAACACCATGTAGTGCGAGAAACCAAACGGAGGCAATCGAGTCTTGGGAGGAAAAGTGCGCAAACCTCTGCAGAGTGTAAAAACTAATCATGGTTAGCCGTGTCCCCGGTTATGGACATCTTGAGTATCTAGTACCTAGATATCATGTGAATCTCATCATGTTACTTCTAATTAATATTGTTGGGTTTGTTAATGAGTACTTTTAATTGGGATTGAGAATGCTGTCAACCATTTTCAATGTTACACAACCACCATGATAGTTAAATAAATTTATTCCTTTGCAGTAGGGAAAAATTGGCTTTATGCAAAACTGTAACCATAGAGCTTTCCACCAGCCATATATGCATGTAGTATAGGCTTATTATTCCATTATTCTCTATGTGTTACATTGCCAAATATTCCATGTGTGACCCGTTTTCGGCTGCAACGTTTCATGTTGTAGACTTTTCGCATTTACGAGTAAGGTGCATAGGTCGTGGTTCTATACTCGGTGATGCCATTGGAGTTGATGGACTCGCTTATTCTTCCAAGCCTTCCGCTGTTATCGTTATTAGATGGCCTTAAGCCATATTTATTTTATTAAGTTCTCTTGAGACATTCGATTGTAATAAGTGTGTGATTGCTACTCGTTATAAATCCTTCGAGTAATTGTGTGGTGTCAAGATTATTGATCCAGGGATGACACTGAGCACGAGATCGATGCTTGAGGTCCTGTCGCTACAAAGATGATATCGAGCACACGCTGACTATAGGACACGACCATTAAGCTAAAGCCCTAGATCACTACTCTCTCTTCTCATTTCTGACTCCTCAACTTTTCTACTCTTTTAGGATGACAGAAGCGAGGATCAAGTTCACTCAGCCGGATGAAAATACACCCTTTGGACGACACCTGAAGGAAGTCGCTAAGTACCTTAACATTGGATTACCAAGCTTCACCAGGACCTATAATTCCACTTTACCCTAAGAGGAGCGCTGGAAGATTCAAGCTCAAGTTCCCGGAAGGACGTTTGCGCCAATCACGGAGCCCATAGAGTGTGTTTTCAATGCACCAACCTGGAGTCTGGGAAAGAGCATGGCAGCTCACATAACCATGGGACGCATTGGAGAAGTTTATAAAGAATACCTCAAGGATACTATCTACCAGATTTGCGGACGCGGAGATGAACAATGGGAGATAGTTGGCACTAAGAAGGATAGATCCATTGCAGCTTTCATCCAGGAGTTAAACCAGCACATTCGACGTCAGAGAACCAGATGTCTTGCAGACATGATGGAGTTGAAGACAGCAAAAGCCAAGATTATCGAACTAGAAGGAGAACTCAAGGCCACTCGCAAGGACTACATGGAGGAGATTGTAGCTCTAGTGGGACAAAATGGCGATCTTAAGGAGAAGATTGAAGAACTCATGGGAAATTCAGCACCGGAGGAGAAGATGAAGATAGCACCTGTCCGAGAACTACATCATCATCGATTTACACCGATTCCGATCCTAGTGATGATGATTACGAAGATGAAGTGGAGCGGATATCATGGAGTCTTCTTCGGAGCAGTTTTTCTAGATGACCACCATAACAGTAGTAGATTACCCCCATGTTATTTTAGTTTTAGTTTCAGCACTTTGTAATGATAGAAAGACCATTGTATGCCCTTGTTTGAATTGATTGGAGTGATATTGTGTGTGAAAGTGCTAGTTATCGACTAAAGGGGGGGGGGTGAATAGGCGATTTTTATGAAAGTCTTCAAAACACGGATGTTTCAAGACAAACAATGAAATGACCTAATTGATATGCAGCGAAGATAACTACAACAAGCAAGCCATAGTCAAGTATGCAATAATGTGAAGGACAAGACTAATAGCAGCTATGTAGTAAGGATCAGGATGGAAGATAGTATGAAGCCAAACAACAATAGAAGTCAAGCGGTGAAGTCAAACAGATAAGACATATAAGCAATGACTTCACGAAGACAAACTTAGGGTAAAGGAGGAAGGATAGAACCAAATCACTAGTTGAAGACACGGATTTGTTGGACCAGTTCGATTCTTGTGTGACAACTGTACATCTAGTTAGGGAGGCTGAGATTCAACTCAAGACCGCGTCTTCACCTTATTCCCTTGAGCTAAGGACACACAGTCCTCGCCCAATCACTCTGGTAAGTCTTCAAGGTAGACTTCCGAACCTTCACGAGGCACGTTCACCGCAATCCACAATGACTCTTGGATGCTCGAGCGCGACGCCTAACCGGCCGGAGGATTCACAGTCCTCAAGTGTAATAAGTCTTCGTCACACAGACAGAAAACTTCAATGATGCCTAACACTCTTTGGCTCGGGTGTTTTGGGCTTTGTCCTCGCAAGGATTTCTCTCTCTCAAAGGCTTCGAGGTGGGTTGCTCTCAAACGACAAAAGCCGTGCACTAACTCTGAGCAGCCACCAATTTATGGTGTAGGGGGTGGGCTATTTATAGCCACTAGGCAACCCGACCTGTTATGTCCAAATGACCCTGGTCACTAAGGAACCGACACGTGTTCCAACGGTCGATTTAGAACACTCACGGCAACTTTACTTGGGCTACAAGCAAAGTCGACTCATCCACTCTGGATAAGTTTTGCTCTCATTGTCTTCACTCAAGACATATGATTTGGGTTGAGCATCACTTGACCATTCTCGACTATGATCACTTGGACCCCACTTAACAATGACGGTGGTTCCTACGACTCAACAAAGAAGAAAAGGAAACAACGAAACGACACACGCCTTCAAGCTCCATAGTCTTCACTCAATGTCTTCTCATTTCATAGTCTTCAATGTGAATATCTTCACATACCACCATTGTCGCCAATGTCTTCATACATTTTAGGGTCATCTCCGTAGGCAAACCGAATCAATGAGGGACACTACCTGCGTTATCCTGCAATTCTCACAAACGCATTAGTCCCTCAACCACATTTGTCGTCAATACTCCAAAACCAACTAGGGATGGCACTAGATGCACTTACAATCTCCCCCATTTTGGTGATTGATGACAAACTGGTTGAAGTTTTCAACGGGGATAAAATATGTGAAATTGTAAAGGATAGGGAATTGTCTTCATAAGTGGCAAAGGCTCCCCCTTAAGATGTGCATTTAAGTAGTTTGCCTTTGGAATGCAAATGCACATGGCAGGTTGTACTTGTGGAGATCCTCTTCAACTTATGTAGATAATTCATCATGCATGAAATGATATAGCTAAGAGAATGACATGCATAATGAAAAATGGACGTCTGCAGAATGATCTAAGTGCGGAAGTTATCGTCGCACATGCGCAATTTATCATCGCACCAGGGTAAAGCAAATAAGTAGCAGACGACCATCGAGTTTAAGTGTTACAACTCATAAGAACCAAATGTTTCAAAAACAAGAGTTGTAAACACTAGGCAAAATATAGTGCAACCGCCCGTATGAACCCGCTTGAAGACTATCAAACTCATATGCTTCTCCCCCTTTTGTCAGTAAGGACCAAAAAGGTTTGAAGACATAGAGCATCTCCTTTTCCTCTTCTGAAGAAGATGATGCAGCAGGGTTGTCGTTGTTGGTTGGCGGTGCAGACGAGCTTGGCGCAGTGTCGATTCGTGCAGAAGTAGGGGGCGATGAAGTAGCATCGGCTTCATCATCGATCACTCTGGCATTGACCATTGCCGCGGAGGAAGAATAGTCAGAGTCTTCAAGAGATGGAGTTCGTCGTAGGACTGCATTCCGTGGAGGAGTGGAGTCAAACTTGAAACGTTTAGTGAAGCCATTGTCTTGAAGATCAGCTTCAGCACTGAGCAGGGTCAAACTCTTCCATGATCGCCGACAAGTCTCGTGAGTGACAAAAGCATTCTTGGTGGCAAGGTTGCGAATGCGATTGACGTCCACCAAGAGGCTTTGCATTTGACGCTTTAGCCAGGAGTGATGCTTATCTTGCTTTTGATGCAGCACCACAAGAAGTTCTCGATCGTTGAGGACTCGAGAGCGCTTCCGAGGCCTTTGACCAATTGTGCTCTTAGTGGCTTCAGTCCGTGCACGATGCAGCAGACGTGTGTTCCTAACCAGGGGATAGACACGAGATACCGCTTGGACGCCTTCCATAGGTTGAGAGAAGCTGTGGTGATCTGCGTTCTGAAGACTTAGTGGCGTTTTGGCACACTCATGGTATATGGCTTCAACAGACATATCAACCTCTGGTAGAAAGATCAGATGATTGCGAGCAGAGGGTTGATAGTTTATAGCAGAGTGCATCTTGATGAGGCGCATGACCCATGGAGCATAGAACTTGAGACCAAACAGATCAGATCCAGAGGCAGCCAATTGTCGGATGAAGAAATCTTGCGTGTTGAAGCTGATGCCATTGAGGATGTAGAAGCCCAATGTCTTCATTGCTCCTTCAAGCTTTGCAGACGATGAATGCCCTTTTATTGGCCATAGAGTTCGCCTGATGATGTGATATATGGTACGAGGCAGATACTCAAGGTCATCAACAAAAAAGTGTTGAGGGTATTTCAGCGTCATGTGGCAGTGGCTTCATCATGCTCAGCATCTGACTCATGTCGGGTTCTGGCTTATGAAATATGATTTCCAAGGCATCGCGGTGGAGTTGACATCCAGGTTCAAACAGCTCTCCGGGAGTGGGTAGGCCCGTGAGCTCAATGATGTCAAGAGCTTTGGCTTCATGATGGACATTTCCACCATCCACTCGAGAACCCATGTCTTCGTATATCTTTTGTAGCATGATGTGGAGTGTGGCATAGAATTGAAGCACTAATTCTTCATTCCAAAGTGCTCTTTATGCATTATGAAGCCAGCGGACCTGCATCATGAAAGCAATCAAGTGCTTCTTCCAAGCACGGCAGTCCAACAATGGCTTCGATGTCGAGGCGCATATGAGAGAAAATGCGCCTTGGTCATCAGAACACATGAGTAATAGCTTCTTTGCTGATAGCTCCAGAACCGGTCAGATGAGATCCTTGGTCTTGTGTAGGGGTTCTTTGCACTGTCAAAGAAAGTATTGTGGGCTTTGAAGCCATTTGCATTGAAAGAACCAGCTGAGGTGGCGGTGCACGAAACCTTGGCGCCTTGGCTTCGCTTACGGACGGAGGCCTATTCTCAATATGATAGTCGAATTGAGGACCAGAGGTATGAGGCGGAGGGACCAGAACGGGCCATCTTACTGTGACTAGCTCGCCATAGTTGTATGCTTGCTCGATTATGTAGGGCCTTGGTGGCGGAACTGGAGCAGTGGCAGCAACTAAGGCTTCAGGCTGCTCAGCAGATGCTTCGGGAGCAGTTGCCTCATTGGCTTCAGGCGCAGTTCCTTCATTGACCACGTCATTGGCTTCATTGGTGTTGGAGGTGGCAGCCTCATTGTTTTCAACCTCCACTTGAGGAGCTGGAGGGTCGGGCACTGGCACGTTGATATCGGGGATCACATCTTCAATTACTGGGGGTGTAGTAACACGTTCTTCTTCTTCTTGGTTGTCTTCGGCTGATGCAGCCGGACTGTCTTCAGCAGCTTTAGCTTCAGACTCAGAGACGTTCACAGTTGGAGTGGCTTCTGAAAACACTTAGCGTGCAACAGGTTGGTGGTGCAATTCTCCTTCTGGAACGCTCGGAAGAGGCACTTGAGGCCTTTGACCTTTGCAAAGCCTACGGAATGCTGGCGAAGCCTTTGGAGATGGGGTTGCCTGGGTCTCAAAGTCTTCCTCTTCTTCTTGGTGTTGCTGTTGGGGAGTGACTTGTTGTTGGGGAGTACTGGGGGAGTCTTGTTGTTGCGGGCGATCAGCCCATGAAGCATCCCGTGGGCGTCAGAGGACGACCAATGCTGATGAGTTCGATGTTCGTACGAACAGGCGATGATACCACATTGTACTCGATTTTAGGAAGAACTTCATCATCTTCAACATTGTCATGGTGACCAATGTATTCAGCGATGGGGGATCACTTGCTGGAATCTCTTCACTTGAGGAGCCTCTGTGAAGCAGGCTCATGAACAGTCATTCAAGTTCTTGGGTTGCAGACGCGGGGCGAACCACATAAATGGGTTCAACAATCAAGGGCTCTGTGGGAGCAGCCCGATTCTTCTTGGTCTTTAGCTTCTTCTTGAGGGAGCAGCATCAAAGGCGTCAGATTTTTCCTTTTTCCGCTTCACTTCGCAGCCCTCGTCTTCTTTTGTTCGAAGCGGTTGGCCGGGCCTTTGGCTTGAGCCAGTCATGCTGCTTGGGAAGACAATGCGGGCTCTTCCTGCCTTGAAGGTGCAGCTTGGTCATTGAAGACTTCTTTTCTTTGCAGCCATCCAGGGTCGATGCCGGGCGGCCAAGAGCCTTGCGCTTCTCAGCCTCATTGTAGGCAAGGACACACTTGTCAGCCAGAGCCTTCATACGCTCACGAGAGCCTCTGGCTTCTTCAGGCTTCTTGACAAAGTTTTCTTTGAGGTCGTGCAGCATGACCTTGAAGTTTTTGACGTCTTGCACACTGAGTGCAACCATATGCTTCTTGAACTGAGCCTTTTCATAGTCGATCTTGTGCTTCAGTTCAACAATCCGCTGAGCTAGAGCTAGCTCAGAAGCAATGGCGCCGTTGAAAGAGACGCTGAGGCCTATTGGAAGTTGCAGATCTTCAAAGATGATGTTTGGTGTGTCAAACCACTCATCAATGAAGTGGTGGATGATTGCCACATCAAAGAGAGGCAAGTTGTTGAAGATTTCTGCTTCTTCTTTGCTCTTGATAAGCTGCTCAAGAGCATCATCTGCAAGATCGTCATCACTTGACAGATCAATGTGCTCTACACGCAGAATTGCAGCAGGAGTCAGTGTCAGTTCAGTATTCTTGACAGTTTTCTTTCTCTTCTCCGTCTTCTTGGAGATGCGGGATTGATCCTCAGACTGTGCACTGGCTTCAGGAGGTGCAGTGGCCAGCGGCTTCACACGTGAAGCTTTTGGAGGAGCAGTTGACTTTGGAGCCTTGACTTTCTTATGCTTCTGCGGCTTTGGAGCAGGAGCAGGAACTAGAGCTGGGGCTTCATTAGAATCAGCCTCGTCATCAGAGTGATCCACTTTGGCACCTTGGACCAAGATGTAGGTGATGAGTCCATCAAGGTTTGAAAAGGGACCGAAGACATTTGGTTCAGCGTCACGTGAGCCGTCAGCACGGGGAGCAGAGGGACCAGGGTTGAAGTCTAATCCCAATGACTTCTTGTTTTCCTTTGCGAAGCCTTTGCGTCTTTGGAAGTTGCGCTTGAAGAGATTGTCATCGCGACACCGAGCAAAGACGCGTCGTCGGCATTTTCAGCTGAGGTCCACGGACCATGCAAGGATAGAAACCTTGTGCAATAGCTTCAGCCATGCTCTTGGGAGGAGGCCTCAAAGCAGTATCACCCCAAGGGCTTCGATGGCATTCTTCTCGGCATATTCTTGTGTGACGAAATTGTACTTGAACCACTGTTCAGCCCAATAGCGTCGAATCCATTGGATTCGTGTCTTGCGCGATCATAAGTCTCATCGGATCTGTCTTGTACAGCTCTGCGAGGTCATCGAGCAGATCTTTTGAGGTTCCCTCATGGCGCTATCTCTGCCGCCCTTCCCGACTGATTTATCTGTAGCCATGAGCTCCAAACTGAATGGCTTCACAATCAAAGGCTTCAAAGGCGTTTGCTTGCTTGATGACAGAACGGCTTCGGAGAGTTGGTTTGATCTTTGTAGAATTCTGCAAACGAATGCGACTATGAGAACCAAGGATTCTCCACGGACATGTACTGTGACAAAGATTAGAGATGCGAGGGAAGGGAAGAGGTCATATGCATTCTCGAAAGATTTTGAAGATAAATGGGTTTGAAGACATTGACCTCATGATGCGAAGACATTCACTTATCTGCGAGAGTTGGTTCCAGATTTATGCGAATCCGTGAATAAGTACAAGTGAGGAATCTAACTAGTTGTGAAGCTTAAGTGAATATACTAAGCAATCGAGATCTGAGCATGAATAGATCTAACTTTGTATGGGCAGAAACCATTTTTGGCAAGTAGGATGAATCTTGAAGATCAAAAAGATGGTAAAAATAGAGATATATTTACCGCTTTGAAGAACTGCTAGACGGAAGGAAAAGGAGACCGAGCAGTTCAGTCCACCGTGCCCTAACTTGGCGACGGAGGACACCTATGGCAGCGGCGGAGATGAAGATGTTCGCGGCCGGTGTGAGGACGGCGTCGGAGAAGTTGCGGCAGCTAAGCGCTTCGTCGCCCGTGTCGTCGAGAGCTAGCGGTGGCGCTAGGGTTTTGACGAGGTGGAGAGGTGGAAGAAGATTTTCTTTACCGCAGGGGACATGTATTTATAACGAGGCGTGCGGCGCAGCGCAATTACGCAGGTGCCCCTGGCGGTTCACATCTGAGGGGCACGTGGCACGCATGCAACATACTGTTAGTTATCCCACGTTCCCACGCTCGCCCGGTTTGTCGGATGGTCGTTCCGGCTTCTCCGGAGTTCAACAGTAATGATGAATCATTTAAAACAGACTTAAAGTATGTCTCTGTGTCTTCTGCTGACAAGGACGCAGAGAAGACATTCGACAGTTTCAATAGAATGCATATGATTTGGACAGATAATGTTTGATATAGAAAGCATAGAGAGATTAGGGTCCGATCACATTCACTTAGTTCAAAAGATTCAACTTGAAGACATAGCTATAAGTGAATGCTGTAGAGGACAGAAATATATATGTATATCAGACAGCAACCAAATCAACATAGAAGAAAATCATGAAAATAGGTTGAAGTTGAAGTCAAATCAAATGCGAATAGCTTCGAGAAATAACGCCATGAGTGAAACACTTCAAACAAAGAAATTTGGTGGTGGCGTTACCCACCGTATAGGAAGTATTAGACCCAGACACGGCGCACAATTATCGTGGCGCTCCGAAGTCAAATTCCACGTTAATGTATTCACACTTAGAATGTAAGTCTTCATTGATTGAAGATATACGTTACTTCGTGTGTTGCACATCTAAGTCATCAACATGCATAAGTGTTAGGATGTGTGCTTGATCACAGGACATTTGAGGATTCCAAGATATTTAGCTCACACCGTAACTTGCAAAACCTTTTCTCATCCAAGGGCTTTGTGAAGATATCGCGATTGCTCTTCAAAGTTGACGTGAATGATGTCAATATCTTTCTTCATGACATGATCCACGAGAAAATGATGACGAATTTCAATGTGCTTTGTCTTGAGTCTTTGGACTGGATTGTTGGCAATCTTGATGGCGCTTTCGTTGTCGCAGAAAAGAGGTACTTGTGTCGATTGATGCCATAGTCCTTGAGAGTTTGCTTCATCCATAGAAGCTGAGCACAACAAGATCCAAAGCAGCAATGTATTCAGATTCTGCGCTTGAGAGTGACACACGTTACGCTTCTTTGAAGATCAACAGACGAGTGGTCGTCCAAGAAAGTGACATGTGCCTGATGTAGACTTGCGATCCACCTTGTCACCAGCATAATCAGCATCCGAAAATCCAACTAAATCAAATTTTGAGCCCTTTGGATACCATAATCTGAGTGTTGGGGTGTGAGCCAAATATCGAAGAATTCGCTTCACAGCTAAGTTTTGCGATTCCTTTGGTGCCGCTTGGAATCGAGCACACATGCAAACACTAAGCATAATATCTGGCCTAGATGCACATAGGTAAAGTAAGGAACCAATCATGGAGCGGTATACCTTTTGATCGAACTCTTTACCATTGTCGCTGGGACCCAAGTGGTGTTTGGTGGCATTGGCGTCGTGTATCCTTTGCATTCTTGCATTCCAAACTTCTTGAGACAATCTTGGAGGTATTTTTCTTGAGATATAAAGATGCCATTTCTTTCTTGATTTAATTTGAAGACCAAGGAAGAACTTGAGCTCTCCCATCATGGACATCGATATTGCTCTTGCATCATGTATCCAAACTCATCACTATACTTACGGTTGGTGCACCAAAGATAATGTCATCCACATATATTTGGCATACAAACAGTTCACCATCATATGTCTTCGTGAAGAGTGTGGGATCAAGGGATCCAGGTTTGAAGCCTTTGCTCTTGAAGTCTTTGATTGTATCATACCAAAGCGAGGAGCTTGTTTGAGGCCATACAATGCTTTATTTATCTTGTACACCATATCGGGATGTTTTGGATCTTCAAAGCCAGGTGGTTGAGCGACATATACTTCTTCTTCAATCTTGTCGTTGAGAAATGCACTCTTCACATCCATTTGATAGAGCAAGATGTTGTGGTGGTTAGCATAGGCTAGTAGTATGCGAATAGCTTCAAGCCTAGCTACAGGAGCAAATGTTTCATCGAAGTCAATTCCTTCAACTTGAGTATATCCTTGAGCCACAAGCCTTTCTTTGTTTCTGAGGACTTGACCATGCTCATCTTGCTTGTTTCGATATATCCATTTGGTGCCAATAATGTTATGCTTGCGGGTCGGGGCGCTTGACAAGTTCCCAAACATTATTCAGCTTGAACTGCTGAAGTTCTTCTTGCATAGCTTGAATCCATTCGGTTCCATAAAAGCTTCAAAGAACTTTCTTGGGTTACGATATTGATACAAAGGAAAAGTGCCCACAGAAATTTGCTAGCTGTGTTGCTCTTGAGCGAGTAAGCGGACCAGTGCATTGATGCTATCGATTATCTTCTCAATCTGTACTTCATTTGCAACTCGAGGATGAACTAGACGAAGATTTTGCTCATCTTGATCATTGTCATCATTGGGAGGATTGTCTTGGTGAGCATTGTCTTCAGTTGGTTAGGTGCAGAAATGATAAGTTCCTCTTGAGTTGTGCTTGAAGGCATGATTTCACCAGTTCCCATCAGCTTGATAGATTCGATGGGCGGAGCTTCGTCTAGTGTGCTTGGCAGGAACTCTCTTTGTGAACCATTGGTTTCATCAAATCGCATATCTACATTTCGACGATTTTGTAGAGATAGAGATTGAAGACTACTGTAAGAGTGTGAGTCCTTTCCGAATCGAGCATGAAGCCTTCGTGAGCTTTGGGTTCAAATTTTGACTTGTGATGAGGATCCTTGATCCAACACTTAGCCCCAAATACTCTGAAGTAACTGACATTTGGCTTCTTGCCAGTAAGGAGCTCATAGGATGTTTTGTTTAGAAGCTTATGGATATAAACACGGTTGATGACATGACAAGCTGTATCAATGGCTTCAGGCCAGAACTTTCTTGGTGTCTTGTACTCGTCGAGCATTGTTCGAGCCATCTCAATGAGGGTTCTGTTCTTGCGCTCCACGATGCCATTTTGCTGGGGTGTGTATGGGCGGAGAACTCATGAGTGATTCCATGGTATCCAGATAAAGATCAAGTCCGTGTTCTTGAATTCAGTGCCGTTATCACTTCGATATGCTTGATCTTGGCGCTATAATTGTTCATTGCTCGATTGGCGAATCGTCTCAAGACATCTTGCACTTCAGTCTTGTAGAGAATTATGTGCACCCATGTGTATCTTGAGTAGTCATCAACAATGGCGAAGCCATAGAGACAAGCAGTTGTTGTGAGGGTAGAGTAATGAGTAGGGCCAAACAAATCCATGTGAAGCAACTCAAGGGTTGAGATGTCGTCATGATTGTCTTGAGGGTGCTTTGCCTAGTCATCTTTCCAGCTTCGCAGCACCACACAAATGATCCTTCTTGAACTTGACACCTTCGATGCCTATGACATGCTTCTTCTTGGCGAGTGTGTGTAAGTTCCTCATTCCAAGATGCCCCACCTCCGATGCGAGAGCCAAGATTCAAAGCTTTTGCAAGAAGACATACGGCAAGTCGTGGACCTGCCGAGAAATCTACCATGTATAGATCATCTTTCCTATACCCTTCAAAGACTAGAGACTTGTCGATTCCATTAGTACAAGGCAGCGATATTTTCCGAATATCACAATCATGTTCAAGTCACAAAGCATTGAGATGGACATTGTTGAAACCAAGGGATTCAACAAGCATCACTTTATCCATGTGTTGAACCTTTGAGATTGCAACTCTACCTAGACCCAATACCTTGCTTTTACCAGTGTCAGCAAATGTGATGTGACTCTTGTCTGATGGACGTAAGGTTGAGTCCATGAGAAGACTTCATCACCAATCATATGATTAGTGCATCCACTGTCCATAATCCATTCTGAAGCATGAGGTGTCATACCCTACAGTACAGTTAGGGGGATAGGCTTCACCAAGAGCATTGTGAAGCATAAACATTTGACAGGAAAGTGGATTATTGAAGCTTAAATCAAGATTAGGACTGATAGGATGAATGGCAAATGATTCAGGAACAAAATACATAGTGAGACCATTTGGGCATTTGATCTTGTGCCCTACAAGATGTTTTAGGTCCCCAGCAATAGCATCAGACGCCTTTGATTTTCGGCTGGAGACCCTTTCCTGCAAAAGAGAGTTAATTCTTCTTAACCACCCACATCTTCAGGGGTGGCTTAGAAGCAATGAGTCTAAGTGCAGCATCTGAGAATTTCGTCTTTGGAGCCCTAGCAAATAGCCTTGCAGGAGATGAGTGATACTCATATGAATTAGCCAGAAAAGTTCTTAGTTCTATGAACATAGCGGTTTGAGGACACACGCTCATATTCATAAATTTGAGTATTGTTTCCTGCAAAACATTGGCGTTAGGGTGACTCAAGTGAGTCCTCCGTGCAGATGAAGCCTTTGGACCATATGACGCCTTTGGTCCAGGGTTTGTCTTCTTCCTGGTGGTGTCATGATGACATTCACCGGAAGATTCTCAAGACAGCTTTTGGGAACCCAGATCTTCTTCATAGGTGGTCCATTCCTGCAGCTAGTACCAATATACCGCAAACACTTCACCATTCGATTCTTGAACAGCTTATAGTTTGCATCAAAGGATTCATCAATGATAATAGGGTTAGCACAGTAAAGCCAGATAAGGTGGATGGATCCATTGAAGGTCCCTTTGCAACCCATGTGGTTTTGGGATCTTGCTCAGGGCTTCCAAAGAGGAACCATCAACATTCATTTTCCTCTCAACCCAACACCCTCTTTCCTAGGGTTTCGTTCGAATCTGCTTTTGAGGACATCGCAAAGTGTCTAATGCCCTTTCGACTTTTATACATCCTGTTTCAAGCAATGTCTTCAACCTAGCATTTTCATCAGCAATGAGCAGTGGTATCCTCGGCAGAGGGTTAGTTACCACATTGGTAGTTGAAGACAATGCAACAGAGCAGCAGCTTGAACATTCAAAGAAGAGGTAGTGATATCACGCTCAAGACATTTTAGACATGGTGGTTCAAATCCATCCCGAGCGGAACTGATCTGCTGGCGCCGTGACTCATTCTCTTTTGAAGATCTTCATGAGCCGCTCTCATTTCTCAAGCTCTTGCTTCCTTTGAAGATAATCATAGGAGAGCCTTTCATGAGTAGTTGAGAGCGTTTCATGACGACTTTCAAGTTCTTGGTACTTAGCATGAAGATTTTAATGTCTTCAACTAAGGACGTGAACGTGTCATTTCCGCGTCCAACAGGTCATCGCTTTTGTCTAACAGTTTTGAGTATGTTCCATAGCTCTTTGTTGTTCAGTTGCAATTTTAGCAAGTGTTTTGTAGCTGGGTTTGGATTCACAATCGAGTCATCTTCACTTGATGTTTGAAAGTAAGCATCACGTGATTTTACCTTGGCACCGCGTGCCATGAAGCAAGAGGTGGGAGCAGGGTCGTCCTTGTCATCGGCTTCAGCGTTGGTGTAGAAGTCATTGTCTTGATGTTGAAGATGGACTTGGCAACATAGGTTGTGGCTAAAGCCGACTTGCAACGCCTGGGTCGGACTCCTCTTGATTCCACCTCCACTTCCTCGTATGCACTCCTCCTCTGAATCCATTTCCTTGCCAACAAAAGCACGAGCCTTGCCAGATGAGCTCTTCTTATGCGATGAAGACTTTGATGAAGACTTGGAAGAAGACTTTGAAGATTTCTTCTTTTTCTTGTCATAATCATATTCCTTGCTCTTCTTCTTCTTCTTCTCATCCCACTGTGGACACTCAGAGATATAGTGTCCAGTTTTCTTGCACTTGTGACAGGTTCTGTTCTTGTAGTCTTGAGTGGAAGCTTCATCATTTCTTGAACTGGATCGTGAAGACTTTCTTCCTAGTGAACTTCTGGAACTTCTTCACAAGCATAGCAAGTTCCTTTCCAATGTCTTCAGGATCATCAGAACCGTAGTCAGATTCTTCTTCAGATGAGGAAACAACTTTTGCCCTTCAAAGCACGAGTTCGGCCATAGTTTGGACCATAGATATCTCTTTTCTCGTATAGTCGAACTCATGTGTGTTGAGCCTCTCAAGTATATCAGACGGATCGAGTGTCTTGAAGTCAGGACATTCTTGTATCATGAGGGCAAGGGTGTCAAAAGAGCTGTCAAGTGATCTTAGTAGTGTCTTGACGATTTCATGCTTGGTGACCTCAGTGGCGCCGAGAGCATGAAGCTCATTTGTGATGTCAGTGAGGCGATCAAACGTGAGTTGGACATTTTCATTGTCGTTTCTCTTGAAGTGGTTGAAGAGGTTGCGAAGAACACTGATTCTTTGATCTCTCTGGGTTGAGACGCCTTCGTTGACCTTGGATAGCCAGTCCCAGACTAGCTTCAACGTTTCCAGAGCACTCACACGGCCATACCGTCCTTTGGTCGATGACCACGAGATGATGTTCTTTGCAAGGGAGTCCAGTTGAATGAACTTCTTGACATCAGCGGGGTGACACCTTCACCAGATTTAGGAACGCCGTTCTTGACGACATACCAGAGGTCGACATCAATGGCTTCAAGATGCATGCACATCTTATTCTTCCAAATAGGGATAGTCAGTTCCATCGAACACGGGGCAAGCAGCGGACACCTTGATTATCCCCGCCGTCGACATAGCTAAAACTCCGGTGGTTAACGAATCACACGTAACAAGGAGTACCTTGCTCGATACCAATTGAAAGTGCTAGTTATCGACTAAAGGGGGGTGAATAGGCGATTTTTATGAAAGTCTTCAAAACACGGATGTTTCGAAGACAAACAACAGAAATGACCTAATTGATATGCAGCGGAAGATAACTACAACAAGCAAGCCATAGTCAAGTATGCAATAATGTGAAGGGACAAGACTAATAGCAGCTATGTAGTAAGGATCAGGATGGAAGATAGTATGAAGCCAAACAACAATAGAAGTCAAGCAGTGAAGTCAAACAGATAAGACATATAAGCAATGACTTCACGAAGACAAACTTAGGGTAAAGGAGGGAAGGGATAGAACCAGTCACTAGTTGAAGACACAGGATTTGTTGGACCAGTTCCAGTTGCTGTGACAACTGTACATCTGGTTAGGGAGGCTGAGATTCAACTCAGAAGACCGCGTCTTCACCTTATTCCCCTTGAGCTAAGGACACAGTCCTCGCCCAATCACTCTGTAAGTCTTCAAGGTAGACTTCCAACCTTCACAGACGACGCTCACCGCAATCCACAATGACTCTTGGATGCTCGAACGCGACGCCTAACCGGCCGGAGGATTCACAGCCTCAAGTGTAATAAGTCTTCGTGTCACATGAGACGAAAACTTCAAAGATGCCTAACACTCTTTGGCTCGGGTGTTTTGGGCTTTGTCCTCGCAAGGATTTCTCTCTCTCAAAGGCTTCGAGGTGGGTTGCTCTCAAACGACAAAAGCCGTGCACTAACTCTGAGCAGCCACCAATTTATGGTGTAGGGGGTGGGCTATTTATAGCCACTACGCAACCCGACCTGTTATGTCCAAAATGACCCTGGGTCACTAAGGAACTGACACGTGTTCCAACGGTAAGATTTCAAACACTCACGACAACTTTACTTGGGCTACAAGCAAAGCTGACTCGTCCAGCTTTGGATAAGTTTTGCTCTCATTGTCTTCGCTCGAAGGCATAGGATTTGGGTTGAGCATCACTTCAGTCATTCTGACTATGATCACTTGGACCCCACTTAACAGTACGGTGGTTCCTGCGACTCAACACAAAAGAAAAGGAAACAACGAAACGACACGCCTCTTGGCCCATAGTCTTCACTCAATGTCTTCTCATGTCATAGTCTTCAATGTGAATATCTTCACATACCACCATTGTCTTCAATGTCTTCATACATTTTAGGGTCATCTCCGGTAGGTAAACCGAATCAATGAGGGACACTACCTGCGTTATCCTGCAATTCTCACAAACGCATTAGTCCTCAACCACATTTGTCGTCAATACTCCAAAACCAACTAGGGGTGGCACTAGATGCACTTACAATCTCCCCCTTTTGGTGATTGATGACAAACTGGTTGAAGTTTTCAACGGGATAAAATATGTGAATTTGTAAAGGATAGGAATTGTCTTCATAAGTGGCAAAGGCTCCCAAGATATGCATATAAGTAGTTTGCTTTTGGAATGCAAATGCACATGGCAGGTTGTACTTGTGGAGATCCTCTTCAACTTATGAAGATAATTCATCATGCATGAAATGATATAGCTAAGAGAATGACATGCATAATGAAAATGGACGTCTGCAGAATGATCTAAGTGCGGAAGTTATCGCGCATTGTGCGAATTTATCATCGCACCATGGTGAAGCAAATAAGTAGCGACGACCATCGAGTTTAAGTGTTACAACTCATAAGAACCAAATGTTTCAAAAACGAGAGTTGTAAACACTAGGCAAAATATAGTGCAACCGCTCATATGAACCCGCTTGAAGACTATCAAACTCATATGCTTCTCCCCCTTTTGTCAGTAAGGACCAAAAAGGTTTGAAGACATAGAGCATCTACTCGTCCTCTTCTGAAGAAGATGATGCAGCAGGGTTGTCGTTGTTGGTTGGCGGTGCGATTTAGCTTGGCGGTGTCGATTCGTGCGTAAGTAGGGGCGGTGAAGTAGCATCGGCTTCATCATCGATCACTCTGGCATTGACCGTTGCCGCGGAGGAAGAATAGTCAGAGTCCTCAAGAGATGGAGTTCGCCGTAGGATTGCATTCCATGGAGGAGTGGAGTCAAACTTGAAACGTTCAGTGAAGCCATTGTCTTGAAGATCAGCTTCAAAGATCGAAAGGGTCAAACTCTTCCATGATCGCCAACAAGTCTCGTGAGTGACAAAAGCATTCTTGGTGGCAAGGTTGTGAATGCGATTGATGTCCACCAAGAGGCTTTGCATTTGACGCTTAGCCAGAGTGATGCTTATCTTGCTTTTGATGCAGCGCCACAAGAAGTTCTCGATCGTTCAGGACTCGAGAGCGCTTCCGAGGCCTTTGGCCAATTGTGCTCTTAGTGGCTTCATCCGTGCGATCGGCGGGACGTGTGTTCCCAGCCGTGGATAGACACGAGATACCGCTTGGACGCCTTCCATAGGTTGAGAGAAGCTGTGGTGATCTGCGCTACAAGACTTAGTGGCGTTTGGCGGGCTCGGGGTATATGGCTTCAGACATATCAACCTCTCGTAGAAAGATCGATGATTGCGGCGGAGGGTTGATAGTTGATAGCGAGTGCATCTTGATGAGGCGCATGACCCATGGAGCATAGAACTTGCATCAAACAGATCGATCCAGAGGCAGCCAATTGTCGGATGAAGAAATCTTGCGTGTTGAAGTCGATGCCATTGAGGATGTAGAAGACCAATGTCTTCATTGCTCCTTCAAGCTTTGCGATTTATGAATGCCCTTTTATTGTCCATAGAGTTCGCTGATGATGTGATATATGGTACGAGGCAGATACTCCAGGTCATCAACAAAGAAGTGTTGAGGGTATTCAGCGTCATGTGGAAGTGGCTTCATCATGCTCAGCATCTGACTCATGTCGGGTTCTGGCTTATGAAATATGCTTTCCAAGGCATCGCGGTGGAGTTGACATCCGTGTTCAAACAGCTCTCCGGAGTGGGTAGGCCCGTGAGCTCAATGATGTCAAGAGCTTTGGCTTCATGATGGACATTTCCACCATCCACTCGAGAACCCATGTCTTCATATATCTGTTGTAGCCATGGATGTGGAGGTGGCATAGAATTGAAGCACTAATTCTTCATTCCAAAGGTTTTTATGCATTACAAAGCCAAGCGCACTCCTGCATCATAAAGCAATCAAGTGCTTCTTCTAAGCACGGCAGTCCGGCAATGGCTTCAGTGTCGAGGCGCATATGAGGGAAAATGCGGCCTTGGTCATACATAACACATGAGTAATAGCTTCTTTGCTGATAGCTCCAGAACCGGTCAGATGAGATCCTTGGTCTTGTGTAGGGGTTCTTTGCATTGTCAAAGAAAGTATTGTGGGCTTTGAAGCCATTTGCATTGAAAGAACCAGTTGAGGTGGCAGTGCCTGGAAACCTTGGCAGTCTTGGCTTCGGCTTCTGGATCGGAGGCCTATGCTCAATATGATAGTCGAATTGAGGACCAGAGGCATGAGGTGGAGGGACCAGAACGGGCCATCTTACTGTGACTAGCTCGCCATAGTTGTATGCTTGCTCGATTTTGTAGGGCCTTGGTGGCGGAACTGAGCAAAGGCGAATCGAGGCTTCAGTGCTGCTCAAAGAGATGCTTCGGGAGCAGTTGCCTCATTGGCTTCAGGCACAGTTCCTTCATTGGCTTCAGGAGCAGTTGGGACAGGCTCCACATTGGCTTCAGCCATGACCACATGTGTTTTGAGTCTCTCAAGTATATCAGACGGATCGAGTGTCTTGAAGTCAGGACGTTCTTGTATCATGAGGGCAAGGGTGTCAAAAGAGCTGTCATGTGATCTTAGTAGTGTCTTGACGATTTCATGCTTGGTGACCTCAGTGGCGCCGAGAGCATGAAGCTCATTTGTGATGTCAGTGAGGCGATCAAACGTGAGTTGGACATTTTCATTGTCGTTTCTCTTGAAGCGGTTGAAGAGGTTGCGAAGAACAATGATTCTTTGATCTCTCTGGGTTGAGACGCCTTCGTTGACCTTGGATAGCCAGTCCCAAACTAGCTTCGACGTTTCCAGAGCACTCACACGGCCATACTGTCCTTTGGTCAGATGACCACAGATGATGTTCTTTGCAGTGGAGTCCAGTTGAATGAACTTCTTGACATCAGCAGGGTGACACCTTCACCAGATTTAGAACGCCGTTCTTGATGACATACCGAGGTCGACATCATCGGCTTCAAGATGCATGCGCATCTTATTCTTCCAAGAGGGATAGTCGGCCCATCGAACACGAGGCAAGCAGCGGACACCTTGATTATCCCTGAGTCGATATAGCTAAAACTCCGGTGGTTAACGAATCACACGTAACAAGGGAGTACCTTGCTCGATACCAATTGAAAGTGCTAGTTATCGACTAAAGGGGGGTGAATAGGCGATTTTATGAAAGTCTTCAAAACACGGATGTTTCAAGACAAACAATGTAAATGACCTAATTGATATGCAGCGGAAGATAACTACAACAAGCAAGCCATAGTCAAGTATGCAATAATGTGAAGGGACAAGACTAATAGCAGCTATGTAGTAAGGATCGGGATGGAAGATAGTATGAAGCCAAACAACAATAGAAGTCAAGCAAAGAAGTCAAACAGATAAGACATATAAGCAATGACTTCACGAAGACAAACTTAGGTAAAGGAGGAAGGGATAGAACCAATCACTAGTTGAAGACACCGGATTTGTTGGACCAGTTCGAGCTCTTTGTGACAACTGTACATCTAGTTAGGGAGGCTGAGATTCAACTCGAAGACCGCGTCTTCACCTTATTCCCCTTGAGCTAAGGACACACAGTCCTCGCCTAATCACTCTGTAAGTCTTCAAGGTAGACTTCCGAACCTTCATAGACGACGCTCACCGCAATCCACAATGACTCTTGGATGCTCGAAATCGACGCCTAATCGGCCGGAGGATTCACAATCCTCAAGTGTAATAAGTCTTGAGTCACATGACAGGAAAACTTCATGGTGTCTAACACTCTTTGGCTCTGGGTGTTTTGGGCTTTGTCCTCGCAAGGATTTCTCTCTCAAAGGCTTGAGGTGGGTTGCGCTCAAACGACAAAAGCCGTGCACTAACTCTGAGCAGCCACCAATTTATGGTGTAGGGGGTGGGCTATTTATAGCCACTAGGCAACCCGACCTGTTATGTCCAAAATGACCCTGGGTCACTAAGGAACTGACACGTGTTCCAACGGTCAGATTTCAAAAACTCACGGCAACTTTACTTGGGCTACAAGCAAAGTCGACTCATCCAGCTCGGATAAGTTTTGCTCTCATTGTCTTCGCTCAAGACATAGGATTTGGGTTGAGCATCACTTGACCATTCGACTATGATCACTTGGACCCCACTTAACAAAGACGGTGGTTCCTACGACTCAACAAAGAAGAAAAGGAAACAACGAAACGACACGATCTTCAAGGCCCATAGTCTTCACTCAATGTCTTCTCATGTCATAGTCTTCAATGTGAATATCTTCACATACCACCATTGTCTTCAATGTCTTCATACATTTTTAGGGGTCATCTCCGGTAGGCAAACCGAATCAATGAGGGACACTACCTGCGTTATTCTGCAATTCTCACAAACGCATTAGTCCCTCAACCACATTTGTCGTCAATACTCCAAAACCAACTAGGGGTGGCACTAGATGCACTTATAGTGTGATTTGTCTCATGTGCATATGGGTAGTGTTTCTCTCTACACCTCATTCTATTCTAAATTCTCGTCTTCTCTTAAACCCCTCAGATGCCTCCAAGAAGCGACCCCGGATTTGTTTTCCCGCCAGAGATCACTCAGTTGATTCAGCAGCAGAATGCCTTGATTCAAACATTGGTACAGAACCAAGGCAACAACAACAACAACCCACCGCCACCACCACCTGTTGACCATCTGACCCGTTTCTTAAGGTTGAATCCCGGTGTTTTCCAATAGCACCGAGCCGATTGTTGCGTATGATTGGCTCAAGTAAGATAGGGAGGAGTTGACCACCGCAGGATGTCAGATGGACAAAGGGTGAAGTTTGCCGCACATCAGCTTGAAGGACCCAAGCAAATGGTGGGAGAATTTTACAGCCACTTACCTCAGAGACACTGCCACATGGGATCGGCCCACCAAGCTTTCCGTCTTGCCATGTTTCAGCAGGAGCCATGGCCATGAAGAAGCGTGAGTTTCGCAACTTACTCCAAGGAGGACAGACAGTTGGCCAGTATGTGGATGATTTCAGTAAGCTAGCACGTTATGCCCCAGATGACGTTGCTCTGAGGCACGTAGCTAAGGTGAGAAGTTTCTAGAAGGACCAATGATGAGTGAGCATGCAGTTGATGGTAGCCACTTTCAATAACTACCAGGAGTTAGTAGATCGTGCTCTCATGATTGAAGGGAAGCAGCAGCAGATTGAAAATCGCAAAAGGAAGTATGGACATGGGAAGAATAACTCTGGAGCTCTGCAGAAACTTCGCTTTACCCCAAAGCCAGGAGGACAATTTCAGCATACCCATGGAGGAGGTAGCTCGCACAACCATAATGGCACCAAGAATGGGAACGGAATGGAGGAAGCAATGGACGTAACCGCACCAACCCGTCAACACCATCCAAGGTAGACTGAGCCACATCACTTGCTTTAAGTGCCGCAAGATCGGGCATTATGCAAACGATTGTCCGTAAGGCCGAATGGAAATGGCAATGGAAGCTCAGAAAGAAGTTTAATCCTTTCAACAAAGGACAAGTGAACCACGTCACTGTGGAGGAGGTAGAAGCTCAGCCAGATGCAGTAATAGGTAAGTTTTTGGTTAAGTCATTTACTGCAGTTGTTCTTTTTGATACTGGTGCATCGCATTCATTCATATCAACGGGATTTTCGGATAAGTTTAGCCTGCCTACTAAAACTCTTAAGACACCCATGTTAGTAAGCTCACCGGGAGCGGAGTATATGGCCAGTCAAGGATGTTTTCAAGTGCCATTAAGTATAGGGAGGCATGTTTTCCCAACGGATTTAATTATATTGGAATCCCAAGGTTTGGATGTAATTCTTGGTATGGATTGTTTGTCGATGTATGGAGGAAACATCGATTGCCAGTAAGAAAATTTTTCTTACCACCCCAGAAGGAAGGAGAATCTAGTATGTATCACGGCATGAGCCGAGGAGAGCACATGTAAATTCCTTATCAGGAGTTGTGCAGGAGGAAGTACCAGTGGTAAGGGATTTCCCGGACGTGTTTCCGGAAGAATTGCCAGGCATGCCATCGGATAGAGACATTGAGTTTATGATTGAACTACTGCCAGGCACCGGGCCGATATCTAAGAGACCATATAGGATGCCAGCCCAAGATTTGGAGGAAATTAAGAAGCAAATTAAGGAGTTACTAGATAAAGGTTTTATTCGCCCAAGTTCTTCGCCTTGGGGATCACCAGTACTTCTAGTGGAGAAGAAGGATGGATCATTAAGAATGGTTGTTGATTATCGAGGATTGAATGAAGTGACCATTAAGAACAAATACCCGCTGCCGATGATCAATGACTTGTTTGACCAGTTGCAAGGAGCTAAGGTGTTTTCCAAGATCGATTTGCGATCAGGGTACCATCAGTTGAAGATTCGAGAGCAGGATATACCTAAGACGGCTTTTACCACCAGGTACGGGCTGTATGAGTATACCGTTATGTCATTTGGTCCGACTAACGACCTGCCTATTTTATGAACATGATGAACAAAGTGTTTATGGAGTTTTTGGATAAGTTCGCGTGGTGTTCATTGATGATATTTTGGTTTACTCAAGAATGAAGAGGAACATAAGGAGCATTTATGCTTGGTACTCGAGAAGCTCAGAGAACACCAGTTATATGCCAAGTTCAGCAAGTGTGAGTTTTGGTTGAAGGAAGTTGGATTTCTTGGACATGTTATATCCGGAGAAGGTATAGCGGTAGACCCCACTAAAGTTGTCACCGTAACAAACTGGGAAGCGCCAACGACGGTTGGAGAGATCCGGAGTTTCCTTGGACTCGCAGGATACTACCGGAGATTCATTGAAATTTTTTCAAGGATTGCAAAGCCTATGACAGAATTGTTGAAGAAGGATACCAAGTTCATTTGGACTGAGGAGTGTGAAGCTATTTTCCAAGAGTTGAAGAAACGTTTGGTTACCTCATCAGTGTTAATTCTGCCAGATCAGACCAAGGATTACGAGGTGTATTGCGACGCTTCACGTCGAGGACTTGGAGCAAAGGCTTATGCAGGAGGGGAGAGTTGTTTCAGATGCTTCACGACAGCTTAAGCCTCATGAGCTAAATTATGCTACGCATGATTTGGAGTTAGCAGCCGTAGTGCAGGCGTTGAAAACATGGAGACATTTCCTCATTGGAAATCATTGTGAGGTGTATACGGATCACAAGAGTTTGGAGTACATCTTCACGCAGAAGGAGCTAAATCTCAGACAGAGGAGATGGTTGCAGCTTATCAAAGATTATGATATGAGATTGCATTACCACCCCGAAAAGGCTAATGTTGTAGCAGACGCGTTGAGCCGTAAGAGTCACGTCAACACATTAATGACGGGAGAAATGCCAAAGGAGTTAGCCGAGGATCTTCGAGAGCTATGTTTGGAAATAGTTCCGAGAGGCTATGTATCAGCATTGGAGATTCAGTCAACTTTGATGGAGAAGATCAGGGAAGCTCAGAAGACTGACAAAGAGATTGCCTCTATAAAGGAGAGAATGAGCAAAGGAAAGGCTAAGGGATTTCGTGAGGATGAGCACGATACCTTATGGTTTGAAGACCGTGTTTATGTGCCCAATGACCCGGAGATTAGGAAGTTGATTCTACAAGAGGCACATGATTCACCATATTCGATTCACCCAGGAAATACCAAGATGTATTTGGATTTGAAGAATACTTTCTGGTGGACCGGAATGAAGAAAGATATTGCAGAGTATGTAGCAGTTTGTGATGTATGTCAGAAGATGAAGGCAGAACATCAGAAGCCAGCAGGATTGTTACAGCCATGGCCTATACCCGAATGGAAGTGGGATAAACTAGGTATGGATTTCATCACGGGATTGCCCAGGACTCGTTCAGGCTATGACTCAATTTGGGTTGTAGTCGATCGTTTGACGAAGGTAGCTCATTTCATTCCAGTAAAGACTACTTACAGCGGTGCCAAATTGGCTAAGATATACATGACAAGGATTGTATGTTTGCATGGAGTTCCGAGGAGTATCATATCAGACAGAGGAACCCAATTCACCTCAAGGTTCTGGAAGCAGTTGCACGAAACTTTGGGAACCAGGCTGGAGTTTAGCACAACTTTCCATCCACAGACAGATGTACAAACCGAGAGATTCAATCAGATTTTGGAGGATATGCTTAGAGCTTGTGCTTTGGATTATGGATCAAGTTGGGATGACAACTTGCCGTATGCGGAGTTTTCTTACAACAATAGTTATGAATCCAGTTTGAAGATGGCCCCTTTCGAAGCCTTGTACGGAAGGAGGTGCAGGACCCCATTGTTGTGGGATGAAGTTGGAGACCGCCAGTTGTTTGGACCGGATTTGATTAAGGAGTCTGAACGGAAAGTAAAGTTGATTCACGATAGGCTCAAGGTAGCCCAGTCAAGACAGAAAAGTTATGCGGATTCAAAATGCAAGGAGACAGAATACGAAGCCGGAGACCGAGTTTATCTTCGAGTATCGCCACTTCGATGAGTTAAGCGTTTTGGAGTTAAGGGGAAGTTAGCACCCCGATTTGTAGGACCTTATCGTGTTTTGGAACGTATGGAAGAAGCTGCATACAAGTTGGAATTACACGAAGGATTGTCAGGAGTTCATGATGTGTTTCATGTTTCTCAGTTGAAGAAGTGTCACGCAGAGATGGCTGATATACCACTGAGAGATACCGTGCCATTAGAAGCAATTCAGTTGAATGAGGATTTGACCTACGAGGAGAAACCAGTTAAGATTCTGGAGTATGCCAGCAGAGTCACCCGCAGCAAGGTCATTAAGTTTTACAAGGTTCAAGGAGCCACCACACGAGGATGAAGCCACCGGGAGCGAGAGGAAGATTTGCTTAAAGACCACCTCACCTATTTTCTAGCCAACCCAATCTCGAGGGCTAGATTCATCTTAAGGGTTAGGTTTGTAACATCCCAAATTTTCAATTTGGAATGTTATACATAGAGCATCATTGCATATCATATTTTCATTGCATTTTATTTGCATTTTGCTCGATCCTAGAAATTCTACACAACTCAAGGACCCACGGGGAGAGTTGGGGATTTTCGTTATTTTCATATTTGAGTTTTCTCAAATTTTGAAAATAGGATCATTTGATTTTAATTATTTTATCTTCAATTATTTCTATTACAAAAATATGAGAGAGGGAATAAAATGACTTTCCCAAAATAAAGAAATAATGAAGATTTAATAATAAAATCAAATAAGATTTTATTTTGGAGTTTTTCGCCTTTTTTATTTGAATTTAGGAAAAATGCGTGTTTTTCAAAATTGCTTCTAGGCCCCAAATAAATGTTCATTAAATCCGGCTTGATTTTAGAAGCCGGGGAAAATTTATTTCGGGATTTTTGGAGTCTGTTTAGTACTTCTTTTGTTTTTTTCCCGAGTGTAATTATTAAAAAGAAAGTGAACCGCCTTATGGGTCGTGCTGAAGGGACACCGCTTCGGGCGCTATATAAATAGCCATCCCGGCCGCCTGCCCGTCACCCCGCCCGCCACCCGCCACAGCCTGCCCAAGTCGCCGCTACCACTCTCCTCCTCGAACCCTAACCCTAATCTGCCGCTGCTGCGGACTCACTCATTGCCGCCAGAGCCTCGCCGGAGTTCGCCGCCGCCGCCGCCGAGGTTCGCCGCCGCCTCGATTTCCATGCCGATTTTTTTTTTATAAAAACCGAATGGTTTTTTTTTCGGTTTTTTCGGTTTATTTATTTATTTATTTATTTTTATTTTTTTATTATTTTTTTCTTTTCTTTTTTTGGTTTCGGTTAATTAACGAACTCCGTTCGTTAACCGTTCGTCGTTTTTCTTTTTCTCAGATTTAATCCATGATTTTTCTTATCGCAATTCCAGATCCGATTTTCGTTTTAGTATAACTTTTCGCTCGTTTATCGGAATCAGGAGATTCAAGCGCCTAGAGTTTCGTCTCGAAACCCTCTTTCCGAATAATCTACTTAAACAAGTTTTTTATTCTGTAAAATTTGACTTAGATCCAGATTAGTAAAACGAAGTTGTTTTCTTCCGCCGTTTGACTTTCGTTGCTTCGTTTGATTTGATTCTTTTGCAAACCGGAGTTCTTAAGTTGAACTATCTGGTTAGATCTATTTGAGTTTTACCTGTGCATTAGATGATTATTTATTGTATGCTTGTTTGTTTGTCTGTGATAGATTACCCGGAGTGCGCCGCCTGTTACTTCGAGTCTAGGTTTCACGGATCATCAGCAAGGCAAGTAACACTTTGATCATACCCCTTCTCATACCTAGTTTTTATGCATTAGATCTATCCTCAAACACTTGCATGATTAGGATCTAATTAAATTGTGGGTTTTGGGAAGTAGTTGAGGTAGTACCTATTACCTGTTTTATTATCAAACCCTTGGGAGTTACTTTTATGTTTGCTTATTATGCCATGCTATGCTAGTAGACGTGGATTGGGTGAGTGTATCCATGACAGATGTGAGATTGTTAATTGATGGTTTATTTAAGGTGGCAACTTAAACACCCATCCGGGTGGATTGAGGCACCTGGTTTCTATCAGACTTGCTGTATTTCTTCTGACCGCCACCCGTGCTCAAAGGGATCATGAGATTATTCAAACTAGAAACTTCCGTGCAGCCACAAGCCATTATGGGCTCGCATAGTTGACTGTTGTGCGAACTCTTACGGGTAGAGTAGCGTATGTAGGGGAAAGTAGGTGTACCCAGATACCCACAAGTAAGGTGCTAGTGCTTCGAAGACTATGTCTCGGTCATCCGCTCTCAAACACCATGTAGTCGAGAAACCAAACGGAGGTGATCGAGTCTTGTGAGGAAAAGTGCATAAACCTCTGCAGAGTGTAAAACTAATCATGGTTAGCCGTGTCCCGGTTATGGACATCTTGAGTATCTAGTACCTAGATATCATGTGAATCTCATCATGTTACTTCTAATTAATATTGTTGGGTTTGTTAATGAGTACTTTTAATTGGGATTGAGAATGTGTCAACCATTCTCAATGTTTCACAACCACCATGATAGTTAAATAAATTTATTCCTTTGCAAGAGGGAAAATTGGCTTTATGCCAAACCAGAACCATAGAGCTTTCCACTAGCCATATATGCATGTAGTATAGGCTTATTATCCATTATTCTCTATGTGTTACATTGCCAAATATTCCATGTGTCAACCCGTTTTGGCTGCAACGCTTCATGTTGCGAGATTTTTCGAACGACGAGTAAGGTGCATAGGTCGTGGTTCTATACTCGGTGATGCTGTTGGAGTTGATGGACTCGCTTATTCTTCCAAGCCTTCCGCTGTTATCATTATTAGATGGCCTTAAGCCATATTTATTTTATTAAGTTCTCTCTTGAGACATTCGATTGTAATAAGTGTGTGATTGCAACTCTGTTATAAATCCTTCGAGTATTGTGTGGTGTCAGCATTACTGATCCAAGGATGACACTGATCACAGAGATCAGACTGTTTGAGGTCTGGTCGCTACATACTTCCTCTCAAAGGGAAGGAACTTCGGTAACACATCCTCGTCTCCACCGGTTCCACTCTTTTTTTGATAGAAAGACTGTAAGGGGAACCCCCTACAGTATAATTGGTGCAACAAACCCAAATTGCAAGTACCATGTCTTGAACCTGGGTGGGTGGGAAGGCATCAACCCCTCCCCACCACTAGGCTATGCCTTAGTCTGGCCGGTTCCACTCTTGGTTATGTCTTACTTTTACTTGTGAGCTTATTTTGTGTTGTATCCCTTGCTTGCTTGTGTGCTTGTTGTTGTTGCATCATATAGGTTGCTCACCTAGTTGCACATCTAGAGAACCTATTTTGATGCTAAGTTTAATTTGGTAAAGAAAAGCTAAAATTGTTAGTTGCCTATTCACCCCCCTGTAGTCAACCATATCGATCCTTTCAAAAGTGACTAAGGAGTTAGTTACGAGATGATGTATTACGGAACAAGTAAAGAGACTTGCCGGTAACGAGATTGAACTAGGTATGAAGATACCGACGATCGATTCTCGGGAAAGTAACATACCGACAGACAAAGGGAACTACATATGTTGTCATAAAGGTTCGACCGATAAAGATCTTCGTAGAATATGTAGGAACCAATACGGGCATCCAGGTCCCGCTATTGGTTTGAACAGAGAGGCGTCTTGGTCATGTCTACATCATTCTCGAACCCGTAGGGTCCACACGCTTAATGTTCCACTACAAAAAAATACACTTCCGTGATGATACGTGTTTGTCACAGTAGGTCACGTTTTTCGTCAAGCATGTACATCCATGACGATTTTATGACACAATCAAGATAGTCATACCTGTGCTGTTGTAGAAGTGTTCCATGACAATACCAAAGTTATCATCATGAAAGTGTCCACTTCCATGACGATAAATGGCGTGTCATGGAAGTGCTTTCGTCAAGGGTAACCGACACGTGGCATCCACCGTAACGGGTCGCCATTAAGCTATTGGGTTTTGGTTTGGATCCGATAACCCATTAACAGCTCGGACCAATGGTGATTTTCCATGTGTAAAATCATCATTGGCTCGAGGAAACACATGTCGACTCCTCGGTGGGCCAGATGTCGTCCATCCAATGGAGGAGCCATGCCTATGATACGTCGACACGTGGCAGGGCCCAACTGAGGCCCATATAGGTTGAAAAGGTCGGCCTAGTCAAAGGCCCATAGTACTTACTCAGGTACTAGTGGGCCAGCCCAATAATAGTTTGTTTAAACATGGCCCATTTACAACCCGAAGCCAGATCTGGCCCGCTAATTGTTCGCTGAATATTTGGGCCCAATTACGGCCCAGTGATATTTCGGCCTGTTAGAGGCCTGATGTAGACATCGGCCCATTTCAGCCCGGTGTGTCTTTCAGCCTGGGAATGGCCTGTGCTGCCCATGGGCAATATATGGTCCGACACGACATCCGGCCCTCTAACGGCCCATGATAAAGGTGGCAACAGTTCAACCCAACGTGACTTTGGGCCTGTTAACGGCCTGTCGTATAATTCGGACCATTGATGCCTCTACTAAGCTTTCGGCCTCTTAATGGCCCATGATATCAGTGGGACAACTAAGGCCCGAGATATGTTTCGGCCTGGTAATGGCCCATCATATAACTGGGCCAAAAAAAGGCCCGGTCTACATTTCAGCCTGCTGAAGGCCCGTCGACAACTAGTGAAAATTGAGGCCCAACATTCAGTTCGACCTGCTAAAGGCCCATGGTTTCTTCTGGGCCGTAATAGGCTAGCAGAATATTCAGCCTGTTAATGGCCCAAAGCTACATGGGCCCAACTAAGCGCTGGGTCCACTAAAGGCCCAACTAAACTTTGGGCCGAATATAGGCATGTGTAAGTTGTGGGCCTGACGCAAAGTGTGAAGGCCCCAATGGCCTTTTAGACCCAAGAAAGTTGCACACCGGCCCAATTATGGCCCGCTAAAAAACAGGCCCGTTAGAGGTGAATGTTTCGGCCCGGCCGACTACATCAAATTTTCTCCATTTTTTTCTTCAGATAATGGCAATAACTAGTAGGAATTAAGAACAAACCTACTCTATACAATAAACAAATTACGTCATAGTAAGTTAGAATAAACCTACACTATACAATAAAGGATTTATGGTATATTACATCCACTGGGCATTGAAGTTCGCCACCAGTGATCATAAAGCACAACGAAGAAGCAGATTACAAAAACTGGGCGCCATTGCAGCGTAACAAAATAATACTGAACCAATACCACTTCCAAGACAATTCAAGAAAAGTTAGCCTTGCTGAACTGCTATGCAAGTCGTTGAGCAAAGGCGTGAGACCGTCCTAGCATGTCGGTCATAGCTTCCAGGTGTAGCTGTTTAGCAATGAGGTTCTCATTGGTGTTCTCCGCAATCTTTCTTAGAGACATGACTTCAAGTCAAAGTTGAGTTGCACAATGCCTTTCTACTAGAACTTGGGATTGAAGAAGTCGAACTGATTTAGACAGTGAATTCTGTGAGCTTGTCTGACTACTAGTCTCAAGTAACTTGAACACTGCATCAAGACAAGACTTTGGGGTTGTCTCGCTATCTTCAAGATGTTTTGCCTTGTTTGCTGCAATATATGTTGGGTTTTTCTCACAGCCTTCGGCAGACTTGTGCATGCCATCAGTTATATCACCCTGAAACAAGCAGAGAGATGACAGGTTTTGCACGTGTATAAACAAAGATGATAGCATAATTTGGCATTGTTCATAATGCACGGAGCTTCACCACACTACTGGATTACCATGTGAACATAACAAGCATAGATGACGGGCAAAGACAATCATTGTATCTATTTTGGTTAATGTGCATGGCATGTTGTTCATATCATCAGCCACATCAGTAAGATTAAACAGGAGATGACAAGGTGCAAACATGGGCTGCTTCACCACACACTGGATTATAGATCCACAAAACAAGCATACATATAGGGAGTATTGAGTAATGTGCATGGTATGAATAAGGAATTTGGTTTTACAAGTAAAACTTGGAACTTACGGTTGTTGCGAACATGCATTTTGATAGAAACAACAAACTAAACAACAGTTAACGATAGGGAGTATGTGCAAATTAAACAACAGTTGAGGATAAAGGCTTTAGAAGGACTGACTTACATTAACAGTTAACACCGGCTTTATAATGCCCTTCTCCATGTCAAGGGAAGGATAACTCAAGAATTTCAGCACATAATCTTCTTCATAAGCATTGCATGTACTCTACATTTTGTAGAGAGTAATTATATATATGATAATACTGGAAGGGATAGAGGATAATGAAGATAAGATGCAGATTGATGATACATAATCAACTACCAATCCCTGGAAGTACAAGCGTTACAAGACAAAATGTACTGAAAAGAGCAATGGGCTGCAGTTCTGCACTAGCTTTATCTGTGTATTCAACTTTTTGGTAAGAGTAAATATAGATCTGATATTTTTTAGTAAATGGTGGGTGAGGGAGATAAGATGTAGAATGCTACACAATGAACCAATCCCTCTTCCTATAATATAAGAGTGTTTTGAACACTGGTGTACTATACAAAACATTCTAATATTATGGGACGGAGGGAGTAGCTATTAATGTAAGTACAGTGATAGACGACATTTAGCCTTTGCAAGAGGACTGCAGAGCTAAACCTCTCCAAAATCATTGGGTTGATTCTAAATTTATGTAAGAGTCCATACAGATCTTATAATGTCCACCAAATGGACGATAACGAGGCTAACATGTGCAGTGATGCTACATAATCAACCAGCTATGAAAGTAAGTATGGTCATACAGGGCAAGAAGTACTCACAAGAGCAATGCAGTGTGCAGTATAGTTGCGAGATTCTGTGGTCCCTTGAGAATGAATGTTCTTCTGCAAATAGTTTTCGTACAAGTGAGACGTCAAGGCACATGCAGAAATCTAGTTCAAATTGTGATGTGATATCATAGACAGTACCTTACGCTGCACTCGATACCAATGTGTAACAAGATTATGCCAGTCACTATCTGATAAATGTAGCACCGGAGACTTTACAGAAGTTTTGTTTAGAGGCTTGCCATCGAAGTGTGCTTGCCTTAGGTAGGAATGATACTTCATCAACGAGTGCTTGAAAAGCGCAACCACCCTTGCTCATCTTGATAATTCAGTTTGGTCCTCGCCTATTTAAAAGAATGAAATCTTATGTCTTTTGTCAGCAGAAACATATGCAATAATTACCATGAATAACATTAGTACATTACTTACATGTAAGTTGCGGAGGAATATTGGAATTTGTTCTTTGTCTGTGGTATAATATTTCCATGAAGGAAAGATGCGCACAAAGTTCCTGACAACAATATAAGCTTCATCTTGTAAACTGGGAAGAAGTGGAGCAGGAGTCCTATTTACTGCAATTGGGCTCTCTCTAGTGCGAAAAGGGACTTGACAATTGGATTTTGTGTACTCTTTGCTGGAATGGGGGTTTTGTGTCGTAGAGCTGGTGCTATGTCAACTAGCATCATCATACTATTTGCGGCAGTTGGGGTCTGTTGAGTTGGGGCATCAGAGATCGCCAACGTAGTAGGGCTAGAGTCTGTTAGAGTTGTGGCCGTGTTTTCTGGGTCTGGTGATATTGCAACTACCCCAAATGGTCTATTTGATTTATCAGGTGTCACTACCTTTTCCAAATACTTTGTTCGTGCTCCTCCACAATCAGCAATCGCCCTCTTCCTTTTGAACGTCTGATACACAAGAACAACATTTGAATGGATAAATATGGTATGATGACAGATGGAATATGTACTAAAAATGGATAGGCAGGGTGTATTCACATACAAAATGTGTAAACTAAGCTAATGGCAGTGCAACAAAGTAGAAGCAATGCAAAGCATCAGTTGCAAGATATGTGCAACCAATATAACCTTGGAAAGTTAGAGCAAGCACATTGATGGGTGAATAAGATAGGGCATCTGCCTCTGACTCCTCCACTAGGGAGCTACATTGACTTAGGTCTCCCTCTAGCTCAGAATCACTGTTAGGATCATATTCTAAGCATGAATCTGTAGGTGGAGAGAATTTGCATTGCATTTGCATCGAGACTTGATTTCAGTCCCTTAATGCCAAGTTTGACAACCATGGCATTGTTCTGCTTTATTCTTTTCATGCGCACAAGCTCATAATCATCATGATGTTGTTCAGTATCTGAGATTCGTGAAAACATACAAAGTAGTCAGATTATCTATGGAATGCATTGCGGATTCAACTCGAAGAGTGTCTCCCTATAAACCCCTGCATATGCAAAGTTCACCCCAACCGTGCCGACCAGACCACACACAGAAATACAAACCTCTTATGTCTCTATAACATGCAGACACACATTCAAAACTGAAGTAGCACTACTGCATGATGTTGCTAACGCGACACTACGATCAGAGACCCTTCGAGAAACTATGTGCGATGCCATAATCGCAAATGGTGCTGCATTTAAAACCGCCGAAATGTGTAAAACGCTTATGGCGACGGATGCATCAAACACGGTTCAGGTTTTAGTTGCATGTGCGATAAAGGGCATACGGTTCAGTTCAATGAACTGTTTATGGCGATGAGGAACAAAAGAAACGGGCAGCCGATGGAGGCGTGTGATACACACAGATATGGTTCACTCTGATGAACTGTTTGTGATTAGGAAACACAAAAGAAACGGTCAGCCAGATCAAAGGTGTGTGCGATATACGGCATGCGGTTCACTCGGATGAATTGTTTGCATTGAGACATGAGAACAGAAATGGTTCAAATGAACAAGATGTGTGTGATATGAGGCAAACAGGTCTGTAATCGGAGACGTGTGCGAAGACCGATAACAACACAGATGATTACTGCTAACAAGTCATGTGTGTTGTGAGCAAACGATTGCTGGTATACAATTGTGAGTGATTGATGAAAACATCACCGACGGGTTCCATTGTTTAGTACGTGTGCAATGTGATTTTCTTTGTCCGCACAACATCTACGCTCTGTCTACAACATCAACATATATACTTAAAAAGATAGCATTGCATAACCAAATTAAGCATACAATTACACAAGTGACTACACACATAGCATTTCCACACACCAAAGAAAGCAATTACATGCATACTAAAGTAGGAGAAACGAGGATCTAATCATCTACTTATTGTTGCGATGACGCTTGCCATCGCTTTGCTTCCGGCTGGATCCCTGGCCCTTTTGGGGAAGGAGGAACTTCCTCATGTCAACGATCCGCATGTACATGTCGTAGCTCGTGTACGCCTCCTTGGCCGCGTACACGAGTGACCTTTGTCGAGTTTCTCCATCCAGGCCGAGTGCCAGGCACGCTTGTCCGTGTTGCACGAATCCTTCATGTCTCTGTAGTAGGGGTCGATGATGGCCTCGGTGAGGTGAACCAGTGAGTCCTTCTCATGCTCGTTGCTACCCCTGATCTTGTATTGGCCCTGGATGTCGACAAGATTCTGGCAGGCGATGCCAGAATTCTCAAGCGCCTTTTACATCGTTGGTGATGTCCACCGTAGCGAACATGTAGTGGGCTTGTTGATAAACCTGGCGAAACGCTCGCAAGGCCTTGTGGCCAGGCAGTAGAGGTACACGAGGACGTGGTGGAGCATGCACATCTGGGCGACGGCAACCTTGGGATGAGACCCGACACGAGCGCGGGTGTACTCGAGGTCGAACCCGACCACCTTGTACTTCTCCTCGGCAAGCAACAGCTCCATCATGTGGATGGAGTGCTCCACCCAGACCGGGTCGTTAGTGTACACCACCGAGAGGTCCATGAAACTTCTATGGGTGTCCACCACGGCATGGTGATTTGCTGCTCGTCGTCGGCAGCTGCTCGGAGCGCCATTGGAGCCGCGCAGGATATCCTCTAAGAATTTCTTGTGGTGGGTGTGCTTCTTGCAATGGTGGGGCGCGATCGAAAGGTTGAAGAGACACAAGGGTAGGTTAAATGGCTGTTGTAATAAATGGGGGCCGCTGGCCTGCAATCATCACGTCTTGTCATGGCGTTCATAGCGGAGGATTCCAGAATCTAGTGCACGCTTGACAACACCGCACCCTGCATGGGCTCAAGAGTTCTGTTCCTGCATATCAAGACTGCTTATCGCACAAGCTTCCCGCCTGGCTAGTTTGGCCAATGCGGTCGGCTAGAAGAGGGACAAATCGTATGCTTATTGGCAAAAAGCTTTGTAAAAACGAAGTGTGTGGAATGACTTCGGTCATAAGTTTACCCTTGGGTGATGAGGTCAAAGTTACATAGAAGGGTGATGATGGACACTCGAGTGCAATAATTAATTCTGCGCTCTACAGTGCACACGGTGGAAGAAATCAACTGTGTGCAATATTGTCGAAGATCAGAGCCGAGTTAGCTATACAGATCGTGTGCTGTGAAATCGATAAGGTAAACTGATTCGAGAACGGTTAATAAAATCTAAGACCATTACATATTAAGGTCAAAATAGTGCTAGCAATATACGAGTCTCATACGATGCCATTTCAACGATTGTACCACAACAGCTCGAATTGTTACAAGGTTCAAATTCCAGAGTTATATGGCTCAAATTCGAAGATTACAAGGTTCAAACTGATATTAGAAATGAAATTCAGCTCATCAGCTACATACGCTCGCGCTGATGCGCTGAACATGGATATGAGAGACGTTCAAACTAATATCAGCGCTTCTAAGTCTGGCTTCGAAACCTCACAATTTTTGCAAAGGGGCCAGCCACTGAGAAGTCATGAATGGGGTTGACCCGATGACTTCCGATTACTCTTTCATCTGAAGATCCAAAATGAAATTCAGCATTTTTGGAACCTACTCCATTCTTCCAGCAGCGCCAAGGCTGATCAATGCACCATTCATTTTTATGTAAATAAATGTAGGGCAAAGCTCATTTCCTTCAGCACCCTTGCTCTGAGAACAAAGAACCTGGCAAATATAATCTCCGGTAAGGTCCCTCGGTAGGAGTTCAAAGTAATTTCTGAGAGATGTAGATCTAGGCATTCGACGTGATTGTCATATTGTATCACATTATCCACCACTGGGCCTAATCTTATCTGCAAAAGAATAAAACGTGTTAGTGCCTACATGCAGTTTTGAACATTACTACAGGCCTAGCTATTTGGTTTGTAGGATTTGTAAAATTCACTAACATGCCATCTTCGATCTGGCATGATTAACATGGGCATTTGATTACATTCTAGAAAAATGTAGCCTTCTTCACAAGAGGTTGGAGTGGATGAAGAGTTCCCTAAGAAAACTAGTACAGATGAATCCAAAGGAGAAATGCTTATTGAATGTAACCATATGGATCAAGCAACCAATATGGGGGTATGTATGTACTGAAATCCTCCAAAAGAACCTTCGAAATCGTAGTACATTGTCATTGTAAACTTGGAAAATGTGTCACAAATTGAACTCCTTATGGTTAACATTTAACAGAAAGGAATATCACCTCGATATATAGCTTCTCCAGCACGTAAAGCATCTCAGAAATCGACAACTTGCTCCTCAGAGGGCCCGATAGATTCTAGTGCCAAGACCTTCACCGTATGTAGTTTCGGGTCAAGCTTGTCGGAATCATTTTCTAATGATGATAAACAAACATCTTCAAAATTAGAAATAATGTTAATTTGTAGAAGGAGAGGTAGAAGGCGGCTGTTGTACCTGAACGGGTGTGGATCCAATAACAAGTTTGGAGTATGTATGTGTCAAACGAGTAGCCCACCACTGTCAATTTCGGCGCAGAAATGACATTGATTCTTGTTGGACATTCTTGATCAGCTACAAGTAATCTCTCAAGTGCAGGTGTGTCCTGGATGACCATACCGTGGTCCACCTTTTGTGATGTCTTCCTGCCGCACCAGCAACACACATAAATAGTCCGGAGAGTCATGGAGGTGATGTGGAAGGTACTCAACCCATTGATCGCCTGAAGACGAAGGTACTCGAGTGCAGTACAGCCATGGAGCAGGCGCTCCATGTCACCCTTGGAGAGGCAGACAGTGACGAGCTCGAGGTGCTTCAGTTGTGGTAGAATAAGAGCGGGCGCGTTGAGGGAGTCCTGGATTAGGGGGTATCCGGACAGCCGGACTATAACCTTTGGCCGGACTGTTGGACTATGAAGATACAAGATTGAAGACTTCGTCCCATGTCTGGATGGAACTTTCCTTGGCGTGGAAGGCAAGCTTGGCAGCACGGATATGTACATCTCCTTCCTTGTAACCGACTCTGTGTAACCCTAGCCCCCTCCGGTGTCTATATAAACCGGAGGGTTTAGTCCGTAGGACACAAGAACAACAATCATACCATAGGCTAGCTTCTAGGGTTTAGCCTCTCTGATCTCGTGGTAGATCTACTCTTGTACTACCCATATCATCAATATTAATCAAGCAGGAGTAGGGTTTTATCTCCATCGAGAGGGCCCAACTCGGGTAAAACATCGTGTCCCTTGTCTCCGTTACCATCCGCCTAGACGCACAGTTCGGGACCCCCTACCCGAGATCCACCGGTTTTGACACCGACATTGGTGCTTTCATTGAGAGTTCCATTGTGCCGTCACCATCAGGAGGGATGCCTCGTCTCGTCTTTAAAGACGATGCTGTTGCTGAGGGAGCTTTGGCTGTCGGCCATACTCTCCGGCTAGGTGGTTTCCTCATGACCGCCTGTTCGGCCGCTGCGCCGAAGATGAATTCTCGGGTCATCGAAAGCAGTCTCCACGTCAACTCGGAATTCGCCGAGCAGTTAGATCCAATGGATCTCTCTTCCCTAAACAAGCTCTTGGATCGCATCGCCGCCCTGGGAGTCGCTACGGACTACTATCAGATTGGGCCTAAACCCGATCAAAGAGAGATTAACTCCCCCCGGATCACCCATCACGTTGCGGTGGTGGAGGAACAATGCAGTGACCCTTCCTCTATCTTGAGGACCAGCTATGTCCGGATACCCGAGCCCTCCGAGCCGGATACCCGTTTACGGGAGGGCATCGCCCAAGCCCTGAACCTAGAGTCAGGCAGCGGGCCAGATTCATCGGGCAATATCGAAGAACCCAAACTTCCAAGATTGGAAACTCCTCGGCCCCCGGGTCTCAGATTGGGTGAGGTTCCGGATTCAATCACACCCACCCACCCAAGCATAAGCGAACTTTCCCATATCAGGCAAGAGCCCCAGGAAACAGTACACCATTATTGGGCCAGATTCCTCCTGGTAATGAACAGGATCAAGGACTGTCGTGAGAAAGACGCAATCTCATTCTTCTGCAATAATTGCACGGACAAGGGAATCCTTAACGCCATAAGTCGCCATGAAATTACACACTTTGCCGATTTGGCGTCCATAGTACGAAAGTACTGTGCGATGGAAAGTGCCTGGAAAATCGAAATAAAATTTTGGGACAATCCGGCCCTAAATACGAACCCAGTCCGAAATAAAAGGGTGCATTATCACCAGACACCCTGGTTAAATACCAAAAAGCAAAAACCCTCTACAGGGCATGGAACCGTACTGGAGGGATGGCTCAATGGACCCTGTAAAATTCACACTACAGAGGGCACCATACCAACACATAGCCTTAGAGCATGTTGGATACTCCGGCAGGTAGCCAAAAGTGGCGAGGATCTTCTAGTTCCAGAAGCCACAGAGCACCATCCCAGGGATACCAGTACGGTATTAACAGTCTTCGAGACCTTCACATCAAATAATAGGCGAAAGCAAACACTCCGCAGCCTTGCTGAAATCTACCACGTGGCAACAATAAACCCATGGAGTGACACGGCTATTACTTTCAATGCCAGTGATGAACCTAAATTCCGAACAGCCCGAGCACCAGCCGCATTGGTCCTCAGTCCAACTGTGGACAGCTTTCGACTCACCAAGGCACTCATGGACGGCGGCAGCGGATTAAACCTCATCTATGAGGAAACCCTTCGAAAAATGGAAATATACTGGAACCGCATCGAGCGAAGTAGCACAACCTTTAGAGGAATAATCACCAGTCGGGAAGCGCGCTGTACAGGCAAAATCACACTAGATGTGGTGTGCGGCATGCCGGAGAATTACAGGTCCGAAGAGATTACGTTCCAAGTGGCCCCGTTCAGTAGCGGATACCATGCCCTGTTAGGGCAGGAAGCATTCACGATCTTCCAAGCCATACGCCATTATGGGTACATGAAGCTCAAAATGCCCGGGCCCAACGGAATTATCACTCTTGCTAGTGATCCGGACACAAAGACTGCGTCGAAACAAGACAGCCGACCGCCCTCGAGGCATTATTCAAGCCCTAGCGGTCAAGAACTGATCGCGCCGCTCCCACGATGAACAGGACGATGTGATACTCGATAAGAGATCCAAGTCCACCTCCTTTAAACCGGCGGACGAAATAGTCAAATTCCAAGTCCACCCAACGGACCCTACAAAAACAGCCTCCATCGGGACACAATTAAAACCCGACGTAGACGCCGCACTACGAGAGTTCCTACGCGAGAACTGAGACATTTTCGCCTGGCATCCGTCAGACATGACAGGAATCCCACGAAGGCTGGCCGAACACAACCTCAATATTCTAAAGGGATTCAAACCTGTCAAGCAGGCTCTTCGACATTTCTCTGAACCTAAGAGACAAGCCATGGGAGAGGAACTAGCCAAGCTATTGGAGGCTGGATTCATTAGAGAAATGAAACACCCGGACTGGCTAGCAAACTTGGTGATGGTAGCAAAGAAGGACAAATCCTGGCGCCTGTGCGTCGATTTCAAGGAACTCAACAAGGCTTGCCCAAAGGATCCCTTCCCCCTCCCCCACATCGATCAAATTATCGACGCTACCGCAGGACATGATTCATTGTGTTTCCTCGACACATACTCCGGCTACCACCAAATTAAGATGACGGAGTCCGACCAAGCCGCAACGGCATTCATCACACCATACGGCCCCTTCTGCTTCAACACAATGCCCTTTGGGCTCAAAAACGCCGGCGCAACATATCAACGCATGATTCAGACATGTCTGGCAAACCAAATCGGCAAAACAGTGGAGGCATACGTAGATGATGTGGTCGTCAAAACCAAGCATGTCAACTCTCTAGTAGTCGACTTGAGGCTCACATTCGATAACCTCAGAACATATGACATCAAGCTCAACCTGGAAAAATGCATTTTCGGTGAGCCAGCCGGAAAGCTCTTGGGCTTCATTGTATCTGGCAGAGGAATTGAAGCAAATCCGGCCAAGATCTGAGCTATGTCACAATTGAATATCCCAACAGACCTCAAACAAATCCAGAAATTAACCGGATGTGTGGCGGCTCTAAGCCGCTTTATCTCCCGCCTGGGAGAAAATGCATTACCCCTTTATCGCCTCCTACGGCGCACCGAACACTTCGAGTGGACGGATGCCGCCACAGCCGGATTGGAAGAGATAAAAGCCATATTGGCAACCAACCCAGTCCTGGCCGCGCCAAACATTGGTGAACCAATGCTGTTATACATTGCGGCAACCCATCAAGTTGTGAGCACACTGCTTGTCGTCGAACGAGAAATGGACGGACATAAATTTCCCCTTCAAAAGCCGGTCTACTATGTCTCCACTGTCCTTACTCCATGCAAGTCACGGTACCCGCATTATCAAAAGATAGCATACGCGGTATTAATGGCATCCCGGAAGCTGCGACACTACTTTCAAGAGTGTTCAATAAGAGTAGCCTCAGAAGTGCCACTTAATGATATTATAAACAACCGCGACGCCACGGGCCGGATTGCCAAATGGGCCATTGAGCTCCTCCCATTCGACATAACTTACAAGCCGCCAGCGAGCCATTAAGTCGTTAGTATTGGCCGACTTTTGTCGCCGAATGGACGGAAGTTTAACTCCCTAAAGAGTTTGGCGATATTCCAACCGGATCATGCACTTGACGGCTCCAAAATGCTGGTTGGTTTGGGGTCAAGGCGCGCTTGACGCCCCCAATCGGAGATATAGTTCAATACGTACTCCAGATAATGTATATACAGACTCCAACAACGCAGCCTAATATGAGGCCTTTTGCATGGTCTCCGGATGGCAGTATCCATGGGCATTCAACGCCTAGAGGTGCGAGGGGATTCGAACCTCGCAATATCCCAAATAAATGGAGACTTTGATGCCAAGGATCCGAAAATGGCGGCCTATCGCAACGCCATCCTAAAAATGTCAGCTCGGTTCGAGGGGCTCGAATTTCACCATGTAGCCTGGGAAAACAATTAGGCGGCAGATGTCCTCGCACGCATCGGTGCAAAACACGACGCGGTCTCCCTAACATCTTTTTGGAGAGGCTGTTCAAGCCATCCGTGGTGTGGGAAGGGGAAACCGGTAATAACAACCCGGACCCAACCACAATGCCCGATACCAAACACTCTGACATAATCGGAGGCTCTGCCACCGAAATAACATCTTCAACCCACGTTATAATGGCCGTCATCGCCCCGTGGACAGAACCATTCCTGGCCTACCTAACTAGGCAGGAACTCCCCGAGGACCAGAATGAGGCACGCTGCATAGTGCGGCGATCTAAAGCCTATAAGGTCCACGAGGGAGAGCTTTATAAGAAAAGCACCACCAGAGTCCTTCAAAGGTGCATCTCCGAAGAGGAAAGGCGGAATCTTCTGGCAGAAATTCATGCCGGACTCGGCGGCCATCACGCTGCAGCCCGGGCCCTTGTAAGCAAGGCCTTCCGTACGGGTTTTTATTGGCCGACAGCCCGGGCAGACGCTCATGACTTAGTCCAACGCTGCGTTGGTTGCCAGCTCTTTGCAAACCAAAGCCATATGCCACCCACCGCCCTCCAAACAATCCCCATTACCTGGCCCTTTGCGGTCTGGGGGCTCGACATGGTTGGACCCCTTAAAGGGGGAACCCACAAGAAAAAATATTTGCTGGTCATGGTGGATAAATTCACCAAATGGATAGAAGCCAAACCTGTCAAAACGGCCGAATCTGGACCGGTGATAGACTTTATATCCGAGGTTGTACACCGTTATGGTGTCCCCCACAGCATCATCACGGATAACGGCACGAACTTCACGGCCGATGAGGTAAAACTCTGGTGCAAAAACATGGGCATCAAGCTCGATTATGCTTCCGTCTATCACCCACAAACTAACAGTCAAGTCGAAAGAGCAAATGGTCTTATCATGAGCGACATCAAACCCAGATTAGTGCGGTCCCTAAAGGAATCTAACATGCACTGGGTAGAGGAGCTCGACTCTGTACTCTGGGGGCTGCGGACCACGCCGAATCGCACTACCGGATACACACCATTCTTTATGGTATACGGCGCAGAGACGGTTCTGCCCTGCGACATAATTCATGACTCACCTTGAGTGCGCATGTATGAATAAAGAGAAGCCAAGCTCGATCGACAGGACAGTTTGGACGCCCTGAAGGAGGAGCATGATGTGGCAAAAGCCCGTTCCGCATTCTATCAACAGCAGGCTCGAAGATACCAAAGCAGAGAAGTACGGGCCAAAACTTATAATGTTGGCGAGTTAGTTCTACGCCTGCCGAAGAAGAAAAAGGACAAACTCAAGCCCAAATGGGAGGGTCCCTTCATTATTGACCAAGTTCTCGACCGGTGGAGTGTACCGCCTCATGGATGCATCGGATAATCGACTCGAAATAACCCATGGAATGCGCCGACCAAGATTCTACGCCTAGCGTTGGACTCGTGTTCGCCTCCTTCCTCCGCCCATTTTTTATACACTATCTGCTCTTTTATTTCTCTCCTTCTCCCTTCTTTTTCTCTCACAGCCTTTAAGGGCCAATTTGTGCCTTGATTGCGCATAGTTGACGCGCTATCCGCGCTCATTATACCTGGGGGCTTCTTTCACAGAAGCTTATTTATTTATATGGGCTTCATGCCCAGCACATGTGTCATCCTTCCGCATGTACCTTCTATTCACCATTATATGCATCGATATGACTTAAGTTTTGGCCAAGTCAGGTTGCTCGGCTCTTGTATTTATGCCACACGCTCCTGCTAATTCGCTAGGGCATAAGGGGAGCACCTTCACATTGTTACTGCTGGTCACCGGATGTGTACCTCGAGACCGGGTGAAGCCAAAGCTAGCGCTTTAAGGGAATATGGTCATGAACAAAAGATGATTTTTTACTTATTTTCCATACATGCCCCAGATGTTTTTTTTTTCATGATTCTTTTCAGAATCCCACATGCAATCAGAGGGCATGCATACCCAGGTAAAGGAACCCCTAATGGAACTATTCTCCTCGAAGATGTTTCTTACTAACCATGTAATATAACATAACTAGTTGGGCACTTGTCTGCTCAAGCACTAATGACCCCTACCTGGTTTCCAAGCATGCCCCGGTTTTACATAACCGAGAGGGTATTCGATACACCCGGACTATCGGGTCCTGAGGTTGAAGCGAAAAGGTCCGCCATGACAAATGATCTACAATCCGACTAGAAGGCATTATACATGTCACTTTAATTACATAGTCAATTGGACTGGCTAAATTCTCCTTCTATACCATCCAACAGGTTGTCTAGTCTACAATCCTGTTGGGAATACTTTATGCCAATTCTACTTGCCCGCACACTAGGCTAACAGGATCTCTTCCCATCGGGCCCCACAGTGTCCGACCTCGCCATGTGGTTTGGGTCAGCCTTGGTATACCGCTGCTTTCACCATGGCCTGTGCTTCCTCGGCACCTTGACGGCAGGCCGATACCTTCCATAATCGGAAGCGCCGCCGAGCTCCCGTCAGCTTCTCCGCAAGCTCTCCAAGGCCTTTGGGCACGGAGATGGATGACCATAAGGCCTGGCAATGTTTGCATCACCGCCAACCCCGTCAGCAGCCATTGTAAGAGCTCAAGTAAGATCACCCGCAGACTCGGCATTTCTCCACGGAGGACCTGTTAGCATACCTACAGACGTAACTCTGTTAATCAACTTCTTCACCGAACTCTTCTTAAAAGTTCGTTCAAGCACTTACTAAAAATGTTGCGTCGAAGCCGCTGATTCTCCTTCACGGAGTCTGACAGTTGGGCACGGACATCCTTTAGTTCCACGCTCAGCTGGGTGTTGGCATCCTGGAGATTATTCTTCTCCTGCCTAACCTTCGTAAGCACCCTCTCGCCAGCCTTTAGCCGGCGTTGGAGCTGTTGCTCATCCGGATTTCCTCCGGCGTCATCTACAATTTTATTGTCAGATTTGCATATGTGCCGCACTCTCAATAATACCTATCATTTGAAACACATATTACCAGAGGGGGTCTTCTTGGACTCCTCTCCCGCGGCTAGTGCGGCCTGAAGTTGGGCTTTGCACTCTTCAAGCTCATGGGACAATTGGGTATTCTTTTCTGTAAGAACCTGCATAACAAATAATCCATAAATCAGTTATTCTAACTGTTTCAAGTCTCAGGGGCTAGTACTATATATAATCATCAAATTCTCTCACCCGTATATCCTATCCACATTGGTCCGTGGCTCTGGCTAGACCATTTTGAGCGGCACAGAGGTACGCATCTCCCGAATTGAAGGCATCAAATGCCTCTGGGGAGAAACAAGCGTCACGGAGAACGGCCCGACGACGCCTGTGGTTCATGGCGCTCTCCACCTCGGAATTTGTGGCGGACATTCTGTCCGCATCCTTTGTCGGAGGAGCATCCGGCGTGCGCCTCGTACTCGCTTCCTCTTCTGGGTCCGGCCTTGGAGCCTGACTGGTGGATACGAGATTGGCGACCTCTCCGGATATAGTCCAGCGAGCATTCTTATTCCTAAGAAAGCACGGGCATTAATATGCCTTTAAGAAATGATACCATGGGGTGAGGTGGCACGCCTTACCGCTGCAACTATGCCTCGGTCCGGACTGCATTTCTTGTCATCCTGCCCGGCCTTGAAGCCCCTTGTTGGCTAGTCGCCGCGGGCTCGCCATGATGTCCCGAGGGTCTCCCCTGCAAAACACCGTTGGTATACGGTAAGCAAAGTGCACAAGGACGAATCCTTTTCAAAATGTTGGGACTTTGGTCTCAAGCATCGCCGGATCACGGGTTCCGCAGACCCTTAAGGTTCGAACTCAGGGTGCGCAAGGAGATCCAATTCCTCCACCGCCTCGCACTCGCCAATCGCAGGGACCTAAACTACTAACAAGAACAACACAAGAGACGAAGATTTATACTAGTTCGCCACTGCTGTGGTGTAATACCCTACTCTAGTTTGTGGTGTGTGGATTTCTCTCGGGCTGACGAAGAATAAGATAGGAAGAACAGCCTCATGAGGGTCTGCTTGGTGGGTGTGATGAATCGCTAAGTGGTTCCCCGCCGCCTAGCTTGAGGAACGGGTTTCTCTCTCTCTCGATTCCGAATGCTCGATCCGATCGCCCTTCGCCCCTCCTCCTTCTCTCCTCTTTTTCTCTCCGAAAGCGGCTAACAGATTTATAGACGGCTGGCCCGGGCCTCTTCCCAAATATTGAGCGGAAGGGCGCTAACAATTGGCCATTTTGAAGGGGAACATCGGGTACACTTATCCCGACTAAAGTTGGTCCTCGCCGCCAAAGGCTCTAGTGATGACGCTCGCCTGGCTCCACGATGATCGCTGCTCCAGCCATTGGGGCTGGTCTTGGTCTTGTTGCAATCAAACGGATGCCTTTTCTTGATGCCCTTGCTCGCTTGCCCCCTTTGCACCAAAGAGGAAAGGAGGAGCTGCGCTGGCTGGCGCCGACCGCACCCTTGGTCGCCATGGCTTACTTCACGGGCACCTCGCGAGGTACCCCGCTTGAACTCTCCGGGCCTCGTGAGCCAGCCTCGACGAGGCCGTGCCTCGAGGAAGCTCTTGGTCGCCCGCCTCATGAGGCTTGGCCTCGCGAGGGTCTTGAGCTTGTGTTGATGAAGATGGGCCGCCCCGGCCTCTTCGAGCCACGCCGCAGGCTGCAGCAGTAAGTCTGGGGACCCTGCTCCCAAAACGCCGACAAGAGCCCCCGGGCCACGACGCCCCCGGACTTGGCCGCAAGAGAGGCGAAGGGCAAGTGCGGTTGCCAGGGCCCTAACAGCCTGGGGTTTTGGGCGCCAGGTATGTTGATTGACGTGGGCGCTTCGCAACCGCTGGTTGATAATAGAGCGCATCTTGCTTGCCTCCTTTACTTTCTAGTTGCTGCTCGATCCCCTTTCGCGCCTCTCCTTCCTGCTTCCAAGACCTTTCAGATCCACTCCGCCTGCGTTCCTAGCCAGTCATGGCTCGTCAAACCCGCCGAGCCTCGGTACTTCTCCGCCATGGACCCGCCAACGTGGTCAGCGTGAGCCTTGCCTCGATCGCGCCGGCTGGCGGAGGCGCAGGGCGCCGCCGAACGGTTGTGTTCAATGCGGCTCCTCCGCCTCGAGGGTCGGGGAGTACTTTCACCCGCTCTTCGCGGGCGCCATTATTGCTGGTCTGCGCCTCCCTTCTCTCGAAGTTCTTCTTCTCCGCCCTTCGCCATTACAACATTCACGCTCTACACCTCCATCCCAACTCCGCCCTTCTCCTCGCAATCTTCGCTTACTATTGCGAGGCCCATGTTGGGGTGAAGCCTCGCGGGCCTTGCTGCGCCACTACTTCTTCCTCCGATTCTCCTGTGGTCCCGCTCAAGGCGCTGAAGCTTCGCCGTGACACGGCGGAGCTATTGCCATTTCAAACATTGGGAAGCGGATTGAGGGCTTCAGAGCAAGTGCGCCTTGGTGGATGCCGAGCGGATCCACCTCAACCGATCCTGCCCACGAGCTCGCCAAGAGCTCCGACGATCGTCCCGGGCGAAGCTGGGATCTCGCCAAGCCGGGTGCCGAGAGGATGGACGCAGATCAAGCCGACGATGCGGCGGCGGCGAGGTTGACCGCAAGCTGCTGCCGAGGGAGTTCCAGAGCACTAACTCGCTCCGCCCGCCAAGATTGCCTGGCGTGGGAGGCCTAACCCGAGCCTCGTGGCCCTCGCCAGCGAGGATCTCGTGACGGTCCTCCAGCCCTTGGTAGGGGGCGACGTGGCGAGAC
>JAHIAM010006182.1:0-37466 GCA_021605205.1 Aegilops longissima | reverse complement strand
GCAACTGTTTTGGTAGAATCTGTGAGTCACGGGACTCAGCAATCTCACACCCGCGAGATCAAGACTATTTAAGCTTATAGGAAGGACATAATTGTGAGGTGGAGCTGCAGAAGCGACTAGCATATATGGTGGCTACATTCGCAAAAGAGAGCGAGAAGAGAAGCAAAGCGCCGGTCGCGAAGCTAGTAGCGATCAAGAAGTGATCCCGAACTACTTACGCCGACATAACTCCAACACTGTTTCACTTCCCTGACACCGCCAAGAAGAGACCATCACGGTTACACACGCGTTGATGTGTATTTTATTTAAGGTCAACTTCGGTTTTCTACAACCGACATTAACAAATTCCCATCTGCCTCATAATCGCGGGCACGGCTTTCGAAAGATAATACCTCGGAGGGTGTCCCAACTTAGCCCATTATAAGCTCTCACGGTCAACGAAGGATATTCTTCTACCGAAGACCCGATCAATCTCGAACCGGACTACAAGACATTTCGACAAAGAATAAAACAAGACCAGCAAAGCCACCGATTGTGTGCATAAACCCGATAGGAGCTGCACATATCTCGCTCTCGTGGCACATCCGGATGAGCAGTCCATACAACTAAAACCAGACCTCAAGGTTCCTTGAGGGGCGCCGCATGGGTTTGTTCGGGCCAAGACTCAAGGAGCACCGTCCGGGGTTAAAATAAAGATGACCCTCGGCTCGCGAAACCCGGGGAAAAGGCTTAGGTGGCAAATGGTAAAACCAAAGTTGGGCCTTGCCGACGGAGTCTTATTCAAAGCGAATGTCAAGGGGGTCCCATAAATCACCCAACCGTAAGGAACGCAAATCAAGGAACATAACACCAAGATGACGGAAACTAGGTGGCAAGAGGAACAAAACACTGCATAAGGCCGAGCCTTCCACCCTTTACCAAGTATATAGATGCATTAATTATAGCAGATATATTGTGATATCCCCAACAAGTAAACATGTTCCAACAAGGAACAACATCTCCATGTTCCAACAAGGAACAAACTTCATCTTCACCGCAACTAGCAACGCTTATAAGAGGGCCGAGCAAAGCGGTAACATAGCCAATCAACGGTTTGCTAGGAAAGGATGGTTAGGGCTGACATGGCAATATGGGTGGCATGATAAGCAAGTGATAGGCATCGTAGCATAGGCATAGCAAAAGAGCGAGCATCTAGCATAGCAAAGATAGAAGTGATTTCGAGGGTATGGTCATCTTGCCGCAAAGTTCTCGTGAGTTGTCGAAAGCTTGATCCTCGTAAGCTGTTTCAACAGGTTCCTCGCTCACGCACTCGCCTCCCCGCTCTACCCAAGCAAGAACACAAACAAAGGAACCACAATAAATCACGGTGCAATGCACAAGCAACATGATGCAAAACATGGCATGATATGCGAGATGATATGCAATGCGATGCGCATTCGGAAGGAAAATGATGAACCAGGCATCAACTTGGCAAACCAAGTATGCCGCAGGAAAGATGAGATGATTTCGTTGAAATCGATATAAAGATCACCGAATCGGATGCACGGTTTGCAAATGACAAGCAAAACAAGAATGGCACAAATCTGCCATTAACAAAGATGATACCACTTAGCAAGCAACAAGAAATTAAGCTACTGCACCCAAACGTACTAACAAAGCATATGGCAGTGATCTACTCAAGATGCTTGACAAAAGATGAACACTGAGCTATGGCTAATTCACATCATAACAGGTCCAAACAAGCATGGCAAAAGTGCAAAAATATCAGTCTGACATGGCAAAAACAGCATCAGTAGCAATGTTCAGAGCAAGAAAACAACATGCTACAGGAACTTATAATAGCAAAACAAGGCATGGCATGAATCTACTCAAAGCATAGAACAAAAGTCCCTTATGACCATAAGCCAAAAAGGATCAGAAAATATAATATCTCCCATGTCAAAATAGCAAGTTTCATAATGATTCAAAGAATGGGCATGGCAAAAACAGATAACAAGTAGGCATGTTTAAGAGCTCAAAGCACTACTACAGAGCCTTTCATGATAAACTAAGCATACATACATCAAGAAGACATGGCATAGAGGACATACATGGCAAGAACAACATCATGGCATACACGGATCAACTACAACAACCTTGGCAAAATTGAATAACATGTAAACAATCTGCCAGAAACATTTTATAGCAAAAGTAGAGCTCGATTGACTCAAGCTATGGCACTCCATAATTGCAAACAAAGGCATGGATGGATAGAGCATAACCATATGTTCAAAACATCCTTATTGAAGTATCTCAAAATATGCATGGATCTCTCGTAGCATCAAGTTAACATGGCATGAAAATATCACTAAACAGGCTAAAAACAGCAACATCAGACACCTAGTTTGCATGCTTGTGCTAGTCACCACATAGATCACAAAAATACATGGCATACACCCCTGGAAAGATGGCATGGCATATTAAAAACACATGTAGGACTCAAATTCATAGGGTGCACACATCAATCATAGCAAAATAACAAAAGTGCATGTTCTGTTAAGAAATGAAACTAACATCACATAGCCTTCTTCTAACAGCATTTCGGGCATCAAGATGAGCTCAAATGAAAATGATGCAATGAGATGAAATGATCTACTCTTCGAGACTAACATTTTGACATATTACACGCACGAAACGGAGCTACAGTGCAAAGTTATGATGCTGAAAATGCCACAAATTAATCACCGAGATAAAAACTTAGACGAAATTTAGGGGGAAGAAGTCAACTGGTTGATCTCAGATCCGCACGCGATCGAGGGCGGCGGCGCGCTCGTCACGGAAGGAAGAGAAGCCCGGTCGGGGCCGACCGGAGGAGGGCGCGGCGGGCGGCCGGGCGCGGAGCCGCGGGCGAGGGCGGCGGGCGGTGGAGGCCGCGGTGGGAGTCCTGGCCGGTGGGTCGAGCGGGCGGCGAGGCCGGGCGATCGGGCGACGGCGACGGCGGCGGAGGCGCGGAGGCGCTGAGTTCGGCGCGGGCGGGCGGGCGGAGGCGCTGCTCGCATGGCTGGGCGCTGCTGGGCAAGGCGGGTTTCACCGGCTCCTGGCATGGGCGGGCGCGGGCGCGGCGAATCGGGGACCCGTGCCCACGTGGCAGTCCTGGTTGGCGGCGGGCGCGGGCGGACACGTCCGCCGCACGGTATTTTGTCCCGGCGCGAGGTAGGGGAAGGCTAGGGTTGTACCGGATTTGAAATGGGGGGTGCTTAAATAGGCATAGAGGAGCTAGGAGAGTCCAAATGAGGTGTAGTTTTCGACCACACGATCGTGATCGAACGACGGAGAGCATGGAAGTGACTTAGATGGGTTATTGGACTATTTTGAAGGGTGTTGGGCTGCAACTTAAAAGAGGCCTTTATGAGAGTGCGGTTAACTGCTGAGTACCAAACGAGCTCCAAATGACCAAACTTGACCGTGGTCTATCGGTGGTATACCAAGGCCACTTGACAAACCTCGTCCATTCCGAGAAAGTTTAGTACCGCCACGGAAAAACGTAAAAGGGACGCCGGGGACATAGGAGTGCCGATTGCAAAACGGACAACGGAAAAATGCTCGAATCATGAAACTAACACGGGCAAATGCGATGCACATGATGACATGATATAAAATGCATGACATGGACAAAATGCAAAACGAAGACAAAACCCAACCACGGAGGGAATATCATATCACAATGGCGAAAATGGCAAGAGTTGGAGTTACAAATATGGAAAGTTACATCCGGGTGTTACAACACTCCACCACTACAAGAGGATCTCGCCCCAGATCTAGGACCTGAAAGAACTCCTGATATTCGAACGGAGGTGATCCTCGGCCCCGTGTGGCTTCACGGGCGGAATGGTGTGACCACTTCACTTTCAGGAATTTGATTGACTTGTTGCAGTCTTGCGCCGGCTTTCTTCAAGAATAGCAACGGGTGCTCATGATAAGAGAGATCTTCTGGAGGTCAATTTCTTCGTTGATAGTGCGCTCAGAGTCTTGAAGCACTTATGGTTGTGACACATGAAACACATCATGCACGCTCGCTAAGTTGACGAAGCTCGTTGATAGGCTAGATCGCCTCTTTGCCAATGATCTTGAAAGGACCCACGATCTAGGGGCAAGCTTCCCTTTGATACCGGGTTGATGAGTGCCTTTCATTGAGAGACGCGAGGTAGACATGGTCTCCGATTTCAAAAGCCACATCACGGTGCTTGTCATCATAATAGCTCTTCCGCACGATTGCGCTGCTTTGAGATTCTCAATAATGACTTTGCACATTTCTTCGCTTCGTGATCAAGTCATTGCCAAGAAGTTGGCGCTCACCGCCTGCACCAATTGAGAGGAGTACGCACTTCGCCATAGAGAATTTCAATGGGGCCTCGCCCAACTCGCTTGGAAGCTGTTGTTGTAGGAGAACTCGCATATGGAAGACAATCTTCCCATTTCATACCGAAGAAATGACACAAGCCCCGAGCATATCTTCAAGGATTTGATTGACTCGCTCAACTTGGCCACTTGTTTGAGGATGGAAAGCTGTGCTGAAACGAATGTTGGTGCCTATAGCCTTCAAAAGAATCCCAAAACTTGGAGGTAAAGATGCTGCCACGGTCTCAAGAGATCACTTGTGGAATGCCGCAAGGAGACAATCTCGAGGTGTATAGCTCGCCAACCGAGCTGCTGTGATAGACTCTTTGATTGGAAGAAAATGAGCCACTTTAGTAAGCTTTTCAATGACAACGAAGATAGCATCATTTCCACGCTTGGACTTAGGAAATCCAGTGACTAAGTCCATTTCAATATGATCAAACTTCCATTCCGAATAGCAAGAGGTTGGAGGAGACCAGCTGGTCGTTGGTGTTCTGCTTTCACTCTTCCGCAGACATCACACTCATTCACGAATTGAGCAATTTCTCGCCTATTCGAGTCCACCAATACGACCGCTTGAGGTCATGGTACATCTTCGCATTTCCGTGATGAATGGATAGAAGCAAATTGTGTGCCTCGCTCATAATGACTTTACATAGATCACCCTTTGGAACCACAATCCGTCCTCAAGAAAAGAGTATCTTTGTCATCAACGTGGAAGCACTTGTACTTGAATGCCCTTGTCGATACCACGCTTCACCTTTTTCACCATGGTATCCGTGAGTTGAGCCTCACGAATCTGATCTTCCAAAGTAGGAGAGACTATGAGGTTGGCAAGAAAGCCTTGAGGAACAACTTGAAGATTCAGCTTATGGAAAGCTTCACAGAGATCCGGCTGAAGGGCTTGAGGATTAAGTCTGTAATAAGCCTTCCCGCCAAAGCATCTGCAATGACATTGGCCTTGCCCGAGTATATTCAATACTTGGGTTGTACTTGAATCATTTCGACCCATCGAGTCTGCCTCGAGGTTGAGGTTGGGTTGAGGAAGATATACTTGAGGCTCTTGTGATCGGTGAATATGTCCACTTTCCTTCCCAACAAGAGATGTCTCCATGTTATCAATGCATGGACAACGCCGCCAACTCAAGATCGTGAGTGGGGTAGTTCTTTTCGCTGGGCTTCACCGACGAGAGGTATAAGCCACAACCTCTTCTCTTGCATTAACACAAGACCGAGACCTTGAAGAGAAGCATCACGTAAAACTTCAATGGCTTGGATTCATCAGAGGAGTCAAGACATGAGCTGTCACGAGTTTCTCTTTGAGGGTATTGAAAGCAACGCCACACTGTGAGACCGTATATACTTCACATGCTTCTAGAGGAGGTTGGAAAGAGGCTTTGCAATCTTGGAGAAATTCTCAACGAATCTTCGCAATAGCTTGCAAGACCAAGAAAATCATGGGTTGCTTGACATTCCGAGGAGGTTCCCAATTCACAATCATGGACACCTTCTGGATTAACAAATATGCCCTTGGAAGATGATATGACCAAGATAAAGCACTTCATCAAGCCAAAATTCACATTTGGAAAACTTCAGATAGAATTGATACTCGAGCTTGTCTAGCACCAATCGCAAATGTTTGGCATGATCCTTCTTATTCTTGGAGAAGACCAAAATATCATCAAGATAGACCAAGACGAATTCATTGGTGTAGGGGTTGAAGATGAAGTTCATCATCCGAGAGAATGTTGGAGGAGCATTGACAAGGCCGAAAGACATGACAAGATATTCATAAGAACCAAAGCTTGTTCAATGCTGTCTTGGGAATATCTTGTTCACGAATGCGAATCTGATGATAACCCATACGAAGGTCAAGCTTGGAGAACACTTTAGCACCTTTGAGTTGCTCGAAAAGCTCATTGATGTTGGGAAGTGGATACTTGTTCTTGATTGTCTTCTTATTCAATGGACGGTAATCGACGAAAGTCGGTCCGCGCCATCCTTCTTCCGACAAAAGAACACCACAACCCCAAGGAGATGAACTCGGTCTGATCAAACCCAGACGCTCTTGTTCATCGAGCTGCTTCTTCAATTCCTTCAGCTCATCAGGTCCAAGCTTGTAAGGACGCTTGCAAACGGGTTCAGTGCCATGCTCAAGATCGATAACGAATTCAATCGCCGATGAGGAGGCATACCCGAAGCTCTTCCGAAAGACATCTTGGTACTCACAAACGATCGAATTCGAGAGATAGCATTCAATTCGCCTTCTCATTGAGAGAAAACAACCAATGGTTTCATCACGAGCGCATAGATGATCACATCATTAGAAGAGTGAGTCAATTGAATTTCCCCGCAGCACAATCAAGCCGAGCTTTGTGCCGAGAAAGCCACCATTCCGAGAATAAGATCAATATCCGAGTCACCGAGAACAATTGGTTTAGCCGTAAATCTATAATCGCCCATCTTGATACCGGTTATTCGGAACCAAAACTCGAGAAGTCATCTCCTTAGCCGAGAAACAATAGACAAAGGTCTCGCAAAACTTGAGTAACCAAATCATGCATAGCCACAAAAGGTCTTGAGATGAAAGAATGCGATGCACCAAAGATCAAATAAGACTTTTGCAGAATATCATTAATCGAGAGATTACCCATTATCACATCGAAGATTCTCCGCTTGAGCTGCATTCATCATGTTCACCTTTGCGACTTGGGATTATGCTTGACCACCGTGATTGCCGGAAGATTTCACAGAGGAGGAGGCGGAAGGCGCTTTGGTTGAAGCATTTGTTCGATAGTGACCTTTCTCACGACATTTGTTGCAAGTCACCTCGAGAGCGGACGGTGGTAAGGAGCACTTGACCTTGGAGCTTGAGAATTTGACTTGTTCTGATAGCCTGGTTGGGCGGTGGGAAGATCCACGGCCACCGAGTTCTTCTCACGATAAGGCCGACGGAACGGAGGAGGAGGAAGGTAGAACTTCCGCTGCTTAGCTGCCACTTGAGAGGAAGAAGAAGACTGAATCGCATCCCCGATTCTCTTCTTAGAAGCCTCACATTTGAGCTGGGCAGCTTCTTGCTTCAAAGGCCATGTTGTAGAATTGATCATACTTTTCCGCTCAAAAGCACAAGAGCTAATTGCAGATCTTCTCCGAGACCACCTCTCAATTGATAGATCATACTCTTTTCATCGTGGACGCCTTGCTTAGCAAAGCGAAGAAGTTTCGAACTGGATATTGTATTGGTACACGTACATGTTGCCTTGCTTGAGATTGCGGAACTCCTCACGCTTGCTCTCAACAACACTTTTCGAATGTGGTGAGCTCAAATCTCGCGAACTCATCCTGTGTAATGACACGACCTCCTCCGAATCTTTGTATTGTCGGTACCACTCAAAGAGCTTGGTCCTTGAGTTGAAACGATGCAAACTTGACAAAGTCCTCGTGTCCGACATTGCTACATTCAAAATGTTTGCAGATATCCACAAGCCAATCGTTATGCCTGTGGCCTCGGCTACGTAAACCGAAAGACTTCGCCGATTAGCGAGGAACTAATCGAGAGTAGCAGTGCGCTGATTGTTGCCTTGACCTTGATTTCCTTGACTGCCTTGCCTTGAGTACGCTTCTTGCAAGAGCTGCAAAATCATCTCGAGCATTGGCATTGGTGGCTGCCATGATAGTTGCCTGCCTCCGGAGGCGGAGGTGGAGGTGGAGGGTTCGACTGATTCTCTTCATTGCGCCCCGGATTCTCGACGCTACATGGAGCCATCCTCAAGAGGGTGACATCCGTTAGCACTTGATAGACAAATAGTCAAGTTGAATCAACGGATAGAAATTGCAACATATAGTCTTCACAATAAACATTCAACAAGAATGAACGAATGAATTCCAAAGTTAACATCACACGCCCATTAATGTGAGAAGCCACTTGATTAAGGGTTGATGAAAACAAATAACAAGGTACGATCGAACAAATAAGTGGTAAGGATTACCCAATCACGTAACCAAATATTCATGGAAGAAATGCTAAGAGCTACTCGAATCCCACCTATAAACTCCCAAACTTTATGGTTATGCAACTGTGTTGGGGATACAGGGACACAAAATATATCACCCAAACTAACAATACCTAGATCCAACAGATCCATCCGTCAACACATAACCAAGAAACCTTCGAAATCGTGGTACCTCGACCTTCAAAAGCATCCGTTATACGAAGTCATGGCAATACTCCCGAGCTCGCCTCAAAGATCGGGTTATCGGGTTATCTCACCAACAACTCGCACAAAAGAGATTTCGATGTCGGCAAAACTCAGTATTCCAGAATCGCAACGATAAAACTGTGACGACAACACCTGAGCTCAACTCCCGGACACCGCCACAACCCCTAAATGTCGAGGCACCAAGAACAATGTTCTCGCCACAAAACCATCTGAACGATCCCAAGGTACCATGATCCTAAATTCTTTTTAGTGAAATTTGAGGAGAGGAGAGACAAAATTCTACGCCAGAGACCTCACAGAGCATTTAAGGACCGGGAGTAAAAAGAATACTACTTCCGATATATATAATCCTAAGACTCAAAACATTTTCCGCTTCTAGACTCAACAACGCCAGCAAACAATCAAGTAGGGGGCTCCTAAGTCGGGAAGGCTCGATTACCAACTTGTAATCTCCCTCGACAAGCTATATCTCCCACGTGTCGGCACGACTTAGAGGCATAACCGCATTGAAAGCAATGTCGCAAGTGAGGTAATCTTCACACAACCCATGTAATATATAAGGAAAGAGATACATAGTTGGCTTATAGTCGCCACTTCACACAATACATAAATAAACATCCATCATTCAGATTACACTCAAGGTCCGACTCACGGAAACCAAAATAAAAGAAGATACCCCAATGCTACACGATCCCCGATTGTCCCAACTGGGCTCCACTACTGATCATCGTGAAAGACACATAGTAACGACCACGCTCTCATCGAACTCCCACTTGAGCTCGGCTGCGCCACCTGCACCGCATCGCGGCACTGCAAATCGTTTTGGTAGAATCGTGAGTCACGGGACTCAAATAATCTCACACCATGAGATCAAGACTATTTAAGCTTATAGGAAGGACATAGTTGTGAGGTGGAGCTGCAGTGTTTACTAGCATATATGGTGGCTACATTCGCAAAAGAGAGCGAGAAGAGAAGCAAAGCGCCGTTGTGAAGCTAGTAGCCATCAAGAAGTGATCCCGAACTACTTACGCCGACATAACTCCAACACCGTGTTCACTTCCTCGACTCACGAGAAGAGACCATCACGGTTACACACGCGTTGATGGTGTATTTTATTTAAGGTCAACTTTGGGTTTTCTACAACCGACATTAACAAATTCCCATCTGCCTCATAACCGCGCACGGCTTTCGAAAGATAATACTCGAGGGTGTGCCAACTTAGCCCATTATAAGCTCTCACGGTCAACGAAGGATATTCTTCTACCGAAGACCCGATCAATCTCGAATCCTGACTACAAGACATTTCGACAAAGAATAAAACAAGACCAGAAAGCCGCCTGATTGCCGACAAATCCCGATAGGAGCTGCACATATCTCGCTCGTGGCACATCCGGATGAGCAGTCCATACAACTAAAACCAGACCTCAAGTTTCCTTTTTGAGGCGGCGCCGCAGGGTTTGTTCGGGCCAGACTCAAGGAGCACCGTCCGGGGTTAAATAAAGATGACCCGGCTCGTGAAACCCGGGGAAAAGGCTTAGGTGGCAAATGGTAAAACCAAAGTTGGGCCTTGCCGACGAGTCTTATTCAAAGCGAACTGTCAAGGGGGTCCCATAAATCACCCAACCGTAAGGAACGCAAATCAAGGAACATAACACCGTATGACGGAAACTAGGTGGCAAGAGGAACAAAACACTGCATAAGGCCGAGCCTTCCACCCTTTACCAAGTATATAGATGCATTAATTATAGCAGATATATTGTGATATCCCCAACAAGTAAACATGTTCCAACAAGGAACAACATCTCCATGTTCCAACAAGGAACAAACTTCATCTTCACCGCAACTAGCAACGCTATAAGAGGGCCGAGCAAAGCGTAACATAGCCAATCAACGGTTTGCTAGGAAAGGATGGTTAGGGCTGACATGGCAATATGGGTGGCATGATAAGCAAGTGATAGGCATCGAGCATAGGCATAGCAAAAGAGCGAGCATCTAGCATAGCAAAGATAGAAGTGATTTCAAGGGTATGGTCATCTTGCTCGCAAAGTTCTCGAGTTGTCGAAAGCTTGATCCTCGTAAGCGTTTCAACAGGTTCCTCGCTCACGCACTCGCCTCCCGCCTACCCAAGCAAGAACACAAACAAAGGAACCATTAATAAATCAAGGCGCAATGCACAAGCAACATGATGCAAAACATGGCATGATATGCGTAGATGTGATATGCAATGCGATGCGCCCGAAGGAAAATGATGAACCAGGCATCAACTTGGCAAACCAAGTATGCCGCTGAAAGATGAGATGATTTCGCTGAAATCGATATGAAGATCACCGAATCGGATGCACGGTTTGCAAATGACAAGCAAAACAAGAATGGCACAACTGCCATTAACAAAGATGATACCACTTAGCAAGCAACAAGAAATTAAGCCATCGCACCCAAACGTACTCAACAATGCATATGGAAGTGATCTACTCAAGACTCTTGACAAAAGATGAACACTGAGCTATGGCTAATTCACATCATAACAGGTCCAAACAAGCATGGCAAAAGTGCAAAAAATATCAGGCTGGACATGGCAAAAACAGCATCGTGTAGCAATGTTCAGAGCAAGAAAACAACATGCTACAGGAACTTATAATAGCAAAACAAGGCATGGCATGAATCTACTCAAAGCATAGAACAAAAGTCCCTTACTGACCATAAGCCAAAAAGGATTAGAAAATACAATATCTCCCATGTAAAATAGCAAGTTTCATAATGATTCAAAGAATGTGGCATGGCAAAAACAGATAACAAGTAGGCATGTTTAAGAGCTCAAAGCACTACTACAGAGCCTTTCATGATAAACTAAGCATACATACATCAAGAAGACATGGCATAGAAGACATACATGGCAAGAACAACATCATAGCATACACGGATCAACTACAACAACCTTGGCAAAATTGAATAACATGTAAACAATCTGCCAGGAAACATTTTATAGCAAAAGTAGAGCTCGATTGGCTCAAGCTATGGCACTCCATAATTGCAAACAAAGGCATGGATGGATAAAGCATAACCATATGTTCAAAACAACCTTACTGAAGTATCTCAAAATATGCATGGATCTCTCTAGAGCATCAAGTAAACATGGCATGAAAATATCACTAAACATGGCTGAAAACAGCAACATCAGACACCTAGTTTGCATGCTTGTGCTAGTCACCACATAGATCACAAAATACATGGCATACACCCCTGGAAAGATGGCATGGCATATTACAAAACACATGTAGAACTCAAATTCATAGGGTGCACACATCAATCATAGCAAAATAACAAAGTGCATGTTCATAAGAAATGTAAACTAACATCACATAGCCTTCTTCTAACAGCATTTCGTATCAATATGAGCTCAAATGAAAATGATGCAGTGAGATTAAATGATCTACTCTTCGAGGCAAACATTTTGACATATTACACGCATTAAACGGAGCTACAGTGCAAAGTTATGATGCTGAAAATGCCACAAATTAATCACCGAGATAAAAACTTAGACGAAATTTAGGGGAAGAAGTCAACTGGTTGATCTCAGATCCGCACGCGATCGAGGGCGGCGTGGCGCTGCTCGCCGGAAGGAAGAGAAGCCCGGTCGGGCCGGCCGGAGGAGGGGCGCGTCGGGCGCGGAGGGCGGGCGGCGCGAGGCGGCTGGCGGAAGGCGGCGGAGGCCGCGTGGTGGAGTTTCTGGCTGGGCGACTGCCGGCGGGAGGGCTGGCCGGAGCGGGCGGCGAGGCCGGGCGACCGGGCGACGGCGACGGGCGGCGGAGGCCGCGAGGAGTTGGGGTTCGGCGCGGGCGTGGGCGCGGAGGCGCGGCGCGGCGGTGGCGGCGCTGGCTGGGCGGCTCGCCGGCGGCCCGGGCGGGCGCGGGCGCGCGCGAACTGGGGGACCCGGTGCCCACGTGGCAGTCCCTGGTTGGTTGGCGGCGGCGGGCGGACACGTCTGGTTGCCGGTATTTTTGTCCCGCCGAGGTAGGGGAAGGCTAGGGTTGTACCACGATTTGAAATGGGGGGTGCTAAATAGGCATAGAGGAGCTAGGAGAATCCAAATGAGGTGTAGTTTTCACCACACGATCGTGGATCGAACGACGGAGAGCATGGAAGTGACTTAGATGGGTTATTGGACTATTTTGAAGGGGTGTTGGGCTGCAACTTAAAAGAGGCCTTTGAGAGTGCGTTAACCGCTGAGTACCAAACGAGCTCCAAATGACCAAACTTGACCGTGGTCTATCGGTGGTATACCAAGGCCACTTGACAAACCTCGTCCATTCCGAGAAAGTTTAGTACCCGCCACGAAAAACGTAAAAGGGGACGCCGGGGACATAGGAGTGCCGGATTGCAAAACGGACAACGGAAAAAATGCTCGAATCATGAAACTAACACGTATGCAAATGCGATGCACATGATGACATGATATAAAATGCATGACATGGACAAAATGCAAAAACGAAAGACAAAAACCCAACCACGGAGGGAATATCATATCACAATGCCGAAAATGGCAAGAGTTGAGTTACAAATATGGAAAGTTACATCCGGGTGTTACAAATTGTACTGCATCTATTGTACACCCTACATCGAAGTTTGGCAAGGAGGCAATAGTGATCTAAGATTAGATCACTGAATATCGGTCAAAATTATCCTTAGTGGAATAAGGATATGTTTCTCAATTATGGAGGTGACAAAGGTTCGTCAGAAAGGGTTACGCCGATGCAAGTTTTAACTCTGATCTAGATGACTCTAAGTCTCAACTGGATACATATTTAAATTTGGAGCAATTAGCTAATGTAGCTCCGCAAGAGCATTGTAGACATAGAAATTTGCAAAATACATACGGATTAGAATTTGGCGTAATCTGCTGACTAAACTTCTCTCACAAGCAAAACATGATCACACCTTAGTACTCTTTGGGTGTTAATCACACAAATATGTGAAAGTAAACCCTTTGAGTGTTGGCCACATGGTGATGTGAACTAGGATATTAATCACATGGTGATGTGAACTATTGGTGGTAAATCACATGGCGATGTGAACTAGATTATTGGCTCTAGTGCAAGTGGGAGACTGAAGGAAATATGCCCTAGAGGCAATAATAAAGTTGTTATTTATATATTTCATATCATGATAAATGTTTATTATTCATGCTAGAATTGTATTAATCGAAACTTAGTACATGTGTGAATATATAGACAAATGTAACATCACTAGTATGCCTCTACTTGACTAGCTCATTGAATCAAAGATGGTTAAGTTTCCTAACCATGGACATGAGTTGTCATTTGATTAACGGGAACACATCATTAGAGAATGATGTGATTGACTTGACCCATTCCGTTAGCTTAGCATTTGATCGTTTAGTATATTTCTATTGCTTTCTTCATGACTTATACATGTGTTGGGGAACGCAGTAATTTCAAAAAAATTCTACGCACGCACACAGGATCATGGTGATGCATAGCAACGAGAGGGGAGAGTGTGTCCACGTACCCTTGTAGACCGAAAGAGGAAGCGTTAGCACAACGCAGTTGATGTAGTCGTACGTCTTCACGATCCGACCGATCCAAGTATCGAACGCACGGCACCTCCGAGTTCAGCACACGCTCAACTTGATGACGCCCCGCGAGCTCCGATCCAAAGAAAGTCACGGAGAGTTTCTCAAGACGACGGTGTGGTGACAAAGGATGCTGATGTTACCACTACGTGGCTTCGCCTAAGCACCGCTACAATATGATCGAGGTGGATTATGGTGGAGGGGGCACCAGACACGGCTGGGAGAGATCAACAGATCAACTTGTGTGTCTAGAGGTGCCCCCGCCTCAGATATAAAGGAGCAAGGGGAGACCGGCCGCCCCTCGAAGGCAAGGCCAGAGGAGGAGTCCTCCTCCTAGTAGGAGTAGGACTCTCTTCCTACTCCTACTAGGAGGGGGAAAGGAAGGCGAGAGGGAGAAGGAAAGGGGCGCCGCCTCTCCTAGTCCAATTCGGACTAGAGGGAGGGGTGCGGGCCTGCCCTAGGCCAGCCCTCTCTCTTCCACTAAGGCCCGTAAGGCCCATTATTTCTCCCGAGGAGGGGGTTCCGTAACCTCCCAAGACTCCGTTTTCTCCAAACCACCCTAACACTTCCGTGTCCGAATATAGTCGCCCAATATATCGATCTTTACGCCACGACCATTTCGAGACTCCTCATCATGTCCGTGATCATATCCGGACTCGTAACTACCTTCGTACATCAAAACACAAAAACTCATAATACCGATCGTCACCGAACTTTGTTGCATGGACCCTACGGGTTCGAGAACTATGTAGACATGACCGAGACATGTCTCCGGTCAATAACCAATAGAGGAACCTGATGCTCATATTGTCTCCCACATATTCTACGAAGATCTTTATCGGTCAAACCGCATAACAACATACATTGTTCCCTTTGTCATCGGTATAGTTATTTGCCCGAGATTCGATCGTGGTATCTTAATACCTAGATCAATCTCGTTACCGGCAAGTCTCTTTACTCGTTACATAATGCATCATCCCGCAAGTATCATTAGTCACATTGCTTGCAAGGCTTATTGTGATGTGCATTACCGAGAGGGCCCAGAGATACCTCTCCGACTATCGGAGTGACAAATCCTAATCTCGATCTATGCCAACTCAACAAGTACCATCGGAGACACCTGTAAAGCACCTTTTAATCACCCAAGCCATGCCAGATGTTTGGTAGCACACAAAGTGTTCCTCCGGTAATCGGGAGTTGCATAGTGTCATAGTCATAATAACATGTATAAGTCATGAAGAAAGCAATAGAAGTAATTAAACGATCAAGTGCTAAGCTAACGGAATGGGTCAAGTCAATCACATCATTCTCCTAATGATGTGATCCCATTAATTAAATGACAACCCATGTCTATGTTTAGGAAACTTAACCATCTTTGATTAACGAGCTAGTCAAGTAGAGGCATAATAGTGACACTATGTTTTGTCTATGTATTCACACATGTATTATGTTTCCGTTAATACAATTCTAGCATGAATAATAAACATTTATCATGATATGAGGAAATAAATAATAACTTTATTATTGCCTCTAGGGCATAATTCCTTCAGCCTCCCACTTGCACTAGAGTCAATAATCTAGATTACACATTAATGATTCTAACACCCTGGAGTTTTGGTGCCGATAATGTTTTGCTCGTGGAAGATGCTTAGTCAACGGTCTCTGCAACATTCAGATCCGTATGTATCTTGCAAATCTCTATGTCTCCCACCGACTTGATCTCGGATGGAATTGAAGCGCCTTGATGTGCTTGGTTCTTGTGAAATCTGGATTCCTTGCCAAGGCAATTGCACCTGATTGTCAAAAAGATTTTCATTGGTCCCGATGCACTAGGTATGACACCTAGATCGGGTATGAACTCCTTCATCCGCATTCTTCATTTGTCGCTCAAGCAGCTATATACTTCGCTTCACACGTAGATTCCGCCACAACGCTTTGTTTAGAACTGCACCAACCGATAGCCCACTATTCAATGTAAGCACGTATCCGTTTGTGACTTAGAATCGTCAGATCGTTGTCAAAGCTTGCATCGACGTAACCATTTACGACGAGCTCTTTGTCACCTCCATAAAGGAGAAACATATCCTTAGTCATTTTCGTATTTCAGATGTTCTTGACCTCCGCCCAAAGGATCCACTCCTAGATTACTTTGTTACCTCCCTGCTAAGCTAATAGCAAGGCACACATCAGGTCTGGTACACAACATTGCATACATGATAGAGCCTATGGCTGAAGCATTGGGAACATCTTTCATTTTCTCTCTATCTTCTACAGTGGTCAGGCATTGAGTCTGACTCAACTTCACACCTTATAACATAGGCAAGAACCCTTTCTTTGCTTGATCCATTTTTAACTTTTTCAAAACTTTGTCAAGGTATGTGCTTTGTGAAAGTCCTATCAAGCGTCTTGACCTATCTCTATAGATCTTGATGCCCAATATGTAAGCAGCTTCACCGAGGTCTTTCATTGAAAAACTCTTATTCAAGTATCCTTTTATCCTATCCAGAAATTCTATATCATTTCCAATCAGCAATATGTCATCCACATATAATATCAGAAATGCTACAGAGCTCCCACTCACTTTATTGTACATACAGTGTTTCTCCAAAAGTCTCAGATAAATCCATATGCTTTGATCACACCACCAAACATTTATTCCAACTCCGAGAGGATTGCACCAGTCCATAAATGGATCGCTGGAGCTTGCACACTTTGTTAGCTCCCTTTGATCGACAAAACCTTCCGTTGCATCATATACAACTCTTCTTCCGTAAATCCATTCAGAATGCAGTTTTGACATCCATTTGCCAAATTTCATAATCATAAATGCGCAATTGCTAACATGATTCTGACAGACTTAAGCATCGCCACGGTGAGAAAGTCTCATCGTAGTCAACCCCTTGAACTTGTCGAAAACCTTTTGCAACAAGTCGAGCTTTGTAGATGCGAATATTATCGCTGCACGCCGCCTTCTTCTTGAAGATCCATTAATTCTCTATGGCTTGCCGATCATCGGCAAGTCAACCAAGTCCATACTTTGTTCTCATACATGGATCCCATCTCATATTTCATGGCCTCAAGCCATTTTGCGAATCTGGCTCACCATCGCTTCTTCATAGTTCGAGGTTCGCCTTGGTCAAGCAACATGACCTCCGTAACAGGATTACTGCATCACTCGTGTGGATCTTACTCGTTGACCCACGAGGTTCAAGAGTAACTTGATCTCAAGTTACATGATCATCATCATTAGCTTCCTCACTAATTGGTGTAGGAGCCACAAGAACTGATTGTGATGAACTACTTTCCAATAAGGGAGCAGTGCAAGCTACCTCATCAAGTTCTACTTTCCTCCCACTCACTTCTTTCGAGAGAAACTCCTTCTCTAGAATGGATCCATTCTTAGCAACGAATGTCTTGCCTTCGGATCTGTGATAGAAGGTGTACCAACAGCTTCCTTTGGGTATCCTATGAAGACACATTCGATTTGGGTTCGAGCTTATCAGGTTGAAGCTTTTTCACATAAGCATCACAGCCCCAAACTTTAAGAAACGCATAACTTTGGTTTCTTGCCAAACCACAGCTCATAAGGCGCCGCCTCAACAGATTTTGATGGTGCCCTATTTAACGTGAATGCATTGCCTCTAAAGCATAACCCCAAAACGATAGCGGTAAATCAAGAAGAGACATCATAGATCGCACCATATCTAGTAAAGTACGACACGACGCTCGACACACCATTACGCTGTGGTGTTCCGGTGGCGGAGTTGTGAAACTATTCTGCATTGTTTCAAATGTAGACCAAACTCAGAACTCAAATATTCTCCTCCACGATTAGATCGTAGAAACTTTATTTTCTTTTTACGATGATTTTCCACTTCACCCTGAAATTCTTTGAACTTTTCAAATGTTTCGCACTTATGTTTCATTAAGTAGATATACCCATATCTGCTCAAATCATCTGTGAAGGTGAGAAAATAATGATACCCGCCGCAAGCCTCAATATTCATCGGACCACATACATCAGAGCACGAGGCATGGTTCCATTGCTCGCTCCATTGTTCCAGAGAACGGCATTTTAGTCATCCTGCCCATGAGGCATGGTTCGCAAATACCAAGTGATTCATAATCAAGTGATTCCAAAAGTACATCAGTATGGAGTTTCTTCATGCGCTTTACACCAATATGACCCAAATGGCAGTGCGACAAATAAGTTGCACTATCATTATCAACTCTGCATCTTTTGGCTTCAAGATTATGAATATGTGTATCACTACTATCGAGATTCATCACAAATAGACCACTCTTCAAGGGTGCATGACCATAAAAGATATTACTCACATAAATAAAACAACCATTATTCTCAGATTTAAATGAACCGTCTTGCATCAAACAAGATCCAGATATAATGTTCATGCTTAACGCCGGCACCAAATAACAATTATTTAGGTCTAAAACTAATCCTGAAGGTAGATGTAGAGGTAGCGTGCCGATGGCGATCACATCGACTTTGGAACCATTTCCCACGCGCATCGTCACCTCGTCCTTAGTCAGTCTTCGCTTAATCCGTAGTCCCTGTTTGGAGTTGCAAATATTAGCAACAGAACCAGTATGAAATACCCAAAAGTGCTATGCAGCTCTAGTAAGGTACACATCAATAACATGTATATCACATATACCTTTGTTCACCTTGCCATCCTTCTTATCCGCCAAATACTTGGGGCAGTTCCGCTCCAAAGGACCAAATTGCTTGCAGAGAAGCACTCAGCCTCGTGCTTAGGTCCGATTTGGGTTTCTTCTCTTGAGTAGCAACTTGTTTTCTGCTCTTCTTGAAGTTCCCTTCTTCTTCCCTTTACCCTTTTTCTTGAAACTAGTGGTCTTGTTGACCATCAACACTTGATGCTCCTTCTGATTTCTACCTCCGCAGCCTTTAGCATTGTGTAAGAGCTCGGAATTGTCTTATCCATCCCTTGCATATTATAGTTCATCACGAAGCTCTTGTAGCTTGGTGGCGTGATTGAAGAATTCTGTCAATGACACTATCATCCGAAGATTAACTCCCAGCTTGAACAAGTGATTGCATACCTGCATATTCGAGTATATGCTTACCGACGTAACTATTCTCCTCCATTTTGCAGCAAGAGAACTTATTGGAGACTTCATATCTCTCAATCCGGCATTTGCTTGAAATATTAACTTCAACTCCTGGAACATCTCATATGCTCCATGAAGTTCAAAACGCGTTGAAGTCCCGGTTCTAAGCCGTAAAGCATGGTAAACCGAACTATCGAGTAGTTATCGCCTTTGCTCGCTGACGCTCTAATGTCGTTAGTTGCATCTGCAGCAGGCTGCGGCACTCAGCGGTGCTTCCGTAACGTAATTCTTCGCAGCAAAGAATGAGGATGATCCGTGTTATGGACCTAGTCCGTGTAATTGCTACCATCATCTTTCAACTTTGCATTCTCAAGGAACGCATTAAAATTCAACGAAACAACAAAGACATGCCATCTATCTACAACAACATAGACAAGAAAATACTATCGTGTACTAAGTTCATGATAAATTTAAGTTCAATTAATCATATTACTTATTTAACTCCCACTTAGATAGACATCCTCTAATCATCTAAGTGATCACGTGATCCATATCAACTAAACCATGACCGATCATCACGTGAAATGGAGTAGTTTTCAATGGTGAACATAACTATGTTGATCATATCTACTATATGATTCACGCTCGACCTTTCGGTCTTAGTGTTCCGAGGCCATATCTGCATATTCTAGGCTCGCCAAGTTTAACCCGAGTATTCTCGCGGTGTAAAACTGTCTTACACCCGCTGTAGATGAACTTTGAGCTTATCACACCTGATCATCACGTGGTGTCTCGGCACGATTTAACTTTGGCAACAAAGGCATACCAGTGGAAAACACTTTTACCTTGAAATTTAGTGAGGGATCATCTTATAATGCTACCGCTAAACAAAGCAAAATAAGATGCATAGAGGATAAACATCACATGCAATCAATATAAGTGATATGATATGGCCATCATCATCTTGTGCCTTTGATCTCCATCTCCAAAGCACCGCCATGACCACCATCGCCATCGAACGACACCTTGATCTCCATCATAGCATCGTTGTCGCCTCGCCAACTATTGCTTCTACAACTATTGCTACCGCTAGTGATAAAGTAAAGCAATTATAGGCGATTGCATTGCATACAATAAAGCGACAACTATATGGCTCTCGCCAATTGCCGATAACTCCGCTACAAAACATGATCATCTCATACAATAAATATAGCATCATGTCTTGACCATATCACATCACAACACGCTCGCAAAAACAAGTTAGACGCCCTCTACTTTGTTGTTGCAAGTTTTACGTGGCTGCTATGGGCTGAGCAAGAACCGCTCGCATTTCACGCATCAAACCACAACGATAGTTCGCCAAGTTAGTGTTGTTTTAACCTTCGAGGACCGGGCGAGCCACACCTTGTTCAACTAAAGTTGGAGAAAATGACACCCGCCAGCCACCTATGTGCAAAGCACGCCGGAGAACCGGCCTCGCAGAAGCGCACGATAATGTCGGTCTGGGCCGCTTCATCCAACAATACGGCCGAACCAAAGTATGACATGCTGGTAAGCAGTATGACTTGTATCACCTAGAACTCACTTGTGTTCTACTCGTGCATATTACATCTACGCATAAACCTGGCTCAGATGCCACTGTTGGGGAATGCAGTAATTTCAAAATTTTCCTACGCACACACACAGGATCGTGGTGATGCATAGCAACGAGAGGGAAGACTGTGTCCACGTACCCTCGTAGACCGAAAGCGGAAGCGTTAGCACAACGCGGTTGATGTAGTCGTACGTCTTCACGATCTGACCGATCCAAGTACCGAACGGACGGTGTCGTGGAATTGTCACGGCAGATGTCCTCGTGAAAGGACTTAGTCGTGGAGCCATCGCAACTAGGAAGCTTAAAGGGGTTAACGGAACAAGGGACACGAGAGAGTTTTTATACTAATTCGGCCCCTTACAATGATGGTAAAAGCCTACGTCTAGTCGGGTTGGTATTGCTAGGGTTTTTGATGACCAGGGAGCGAGATACGCTATGCCCAGCTCTCGATTGGTTGTTCCTTGCCCTAAGTCACCGCGGGTTGTCCCCTTATATACATAGGTTGACGCCTCAAGGCCTACATGAGTCCCGCCGCTCATAAATAGTTTCGCTCGTGACTAGTCAATCCTCGCCTTATGATACAAGTCATGCCATTACGGCGGTTTATCACTACGGCCTTAAGTCGCCTATGGGCTTTAGACCCTTTATTGACCCACCATCTTCATGCTTGATCTTGGGCTTCATATGATGAATCGCTTTTGCGTAACCCGGCCCCTCCCGGGCGGCTTACACAAATAGTTATATCCCCAACATTAGGCCCCAGATTGATTTGAACCGTTCATGTCAATCTTGAAATACCTTAAAGAAAAGCCTTCTTTCTTCTATCCGCAAAGGTTATAACCCGCCGTGACGCCATTTTCTCGATCCGTGATAACCCACCGTGACGCTATCTAACATTAAATTCATATTTTATTCTCGTCATATCTTTAACGGATCTTTATCTTTATCGACCATTTCAAAAATCGAGGCGCCGGAGTCGCTGGATAATGATGCTCGCCTCCTCGCCGTGACTTTCTCGCCGATCCTCCCTTATAAATAGGCACGACCCTAGGTCCTTTCCATTCTCCCCTTCGCTGCCTTTCTTCCTCTCGCTATCCTTCTCGCTGCCGAGTTCGCTCATTGCCGCCGCAGCAGAAGCGCCAGATCTTCGCTAACCTTGGCCACAGATCGACCTGAACCGGCCCGTAAAATCAGGATTTAATCCCCGCAAAGAAATCTGATCCGAAGTTTCTTCCTCCCTGCACTTCAGATCCATATTAAGATTTGCGAAGTTCTTCGTGTTCTTCACCGCTCATGAACCCTTCATAGATTTCACCACCACCGCCTTTTTCTCGATCTTAAGATAATATAAAACTGATGCGGTAGCTATTTCACACTCATTTCGAATGCAAATAGATCCCCTTCCTTTGTACAGAGGCCTCATCGAGCTTATGAACTTATTTGTACTAGTTTTAGGTCTAGAATATTTCCTTTTCGAACGAATCGCTTCATCCAAAATAATAGCTGCCACCGCGAAACCTATTTGTTCCATACTTAGTCAAAAATCTGCATCTCGTTAGATCTGGTTAACTATGGCAATCAGATAGCCGTTTAAAAAGACAGCACTAATTGACAGCTTTGCTCGCTTCCTCGGCGGTTTAAAATAACTTAATCGCTTCGATTCCTATGGCGCTTAAATAACCAGATACAATTAGCTATATGTCATTAGGCCCTTCGAAGCCGCCATTTTGAATAGACCTTAAAATGTTCTCTCCCGTGTTAAATTGAGCCAGAAATTTTATTTTGTCATAGGCTTCCGCTCGCATAATGGCACCCAAGGCTCCTAAAGCACCCGTGACTCCGCAATCGGGTCAAATCTATTGTTACCGAAAGCACTTTGACTGATTTTGTGAAGACTGCTACCTGCACAAAAAGAAGTCATGTCTTATCGCGGCTCCTAATCCGCCGAGGAAAAACCTCAACCCAAGGAAGGGAAGTTGTCGCCTTTATCGATCATATGAGCCGGGCTTTTCTCCACCCGCTCAAAGTTCTTCGTGGATGTCTTGCACTTTTTTGACCTCGCACTCAAGATATCGGGCCCAACTCCGTATCAAACATTTGCAACTTCCAAGTCTTTTATGAGGTGTATCTTGAGAAGAACCCAATCTATTACTTTTCGAGAGTTGTTTTACTTAAACCGCCGTAATGAACGCGCTAATGGGCCCAGCCTGGAACTTGGTGGTATCTCAATTCAGCGATGGAGGGACTGCCTTTTCCCATATGCTGAGCTGCCGAGCCACCCTAAGGACTGGAACCAGACGTGGTTCTATTGCCGATGCTTCTCCACCGATGAGAACTCGCTGCTCGCCGGCTCAAGGCCGAATCCAACCATCCACCGCCAGATAAGTTATCCGCCGCTGAACGCTCACAGCTTGCTCCCACCATAAAGAAAATCAAGGCTCTTTGGGGAATGGCTTAGATGGCATTGATTTGGTCCGAATCGATCTCCCCGCGGGTGATTCCGTTAAGTCATTGCCCCGGCCTCGATGTGCACTTACACAGCGAAAAGGATGACCCATCGCGCATTGTCCCGACGATTACTGATGACATGGTTGAAGCCATGACACAATCTCTTTCAAAGAGGGCTCAAGGTTAATAACACTTCGCTTACTTCCGCTCAGAAGAATAATCCGCCCTCCAAAGAAGTCATCAACCCAAAAATTTGTACTTTCATTGTGTAACACCTTGCTTTTATTTATAACCCTTCTCATTATTCTCGTGCCAATCACAAATTCGAAGGTCCAAGATGACCATGAAGCTGCCAAACGGGCTAGGGCGACTAAAAGAGCCGAGAGGAAAGCTGCCAAGGCAGGAACCCGTAAGAAGAAGAACCCAAGTGCTTCAGATTTACTTAAACCGATGACACTCATCGATGATGAAGAAGAGGTAATTATTAACCTCCCGACTTGTTTACCATTATCTTATTGACATTAATTCTCTTCGTGGGGACACGGAAACAGCCAAGCAGCTTGAGGAAGAGGTAACTATAATTTCCTCCGACTCCAGCCTTGCCGAGGCAGTAAAGTCCAAGAGGACCCGAAGTAGGATTTTCACATCCTTTAGCTTACCAAGATCCTCAATTTCTTTTGAAGCGACAGACCATGAGAGCCGGATGCGCACCTTGACCAGCAAAGATGCGAACCTCCTCCGCTTACCCGATGTAACAAGGAAGCGCCGGACCGAGGTCATTTCTGATTTACACCTTTTTTACCTTTGGCGGTTTCATTCACAACCTCTCAATTCATCCGACTCAAACTATTAGGAAACTTCACCTTCCTCCGCTAATCTATGCAATCCAACATGCCGCTTTCAAAACCGCTTCCAAAGGTAATGATAACTGTTTATCTTATGCTTATATTACTCATGCTTTTGTACTAACCCTTCCGACGGCACATAGCGCATAAGTGAAGCCCAAAGAAGAGGGTGAAGAAGAAAATAAGCCGCCAAGAGCCGGTCAGACTGAACCGAGCTCGAACGGCTTCCCGATATCTCCGCACATGAGCCGCCGCCGAGCCATCCTAATGATATTGTAAAGGTTTACTCGATCCTCCCGCCAACAAGCTCTTGACGGCTCGAAAACCCGAGATTCCTAGCTCGCCAAGACGGATGACCCGGAAGTTGAGATTATTAAGACTGCTTTTGTTGAGCTGGGAAGACCCATTGTGCTGGCCAAATGCTCTGCCAAGGAGGAATTTCTGGAACGCCGTAAGGCCAAACTGGACGTCACTGACTATACTCATCTCGAGTATTGGAGAAATTATCTCCATTATATAAGTCATGCACAAATACCGTGGACTGAAGTTGACATGGTAAAACAGATTCACCAAAAATCTGAGGTACTACTCTTGTTGCTATTCTTTATTTATCCTTACTATACCAACCCCCAAGTCTATTGCTTATGAAGAAATATGTTGTAGACTTTAATATCAGCTTAGTAATGTTTGCCAGACATCCGCTTATCATGAAGATTCAAGGCCGGCTTAAAACAAGATGTTTGAGCCAAGCGCAATATAATACTTTAAACCTGCATATGCATTAGCCCCAAGTGCCAAGTATCTTTGCTTGCAAAGTGCTTGGGACTTAATTTCCATGAACCGCCGCAGAAGAATAGAGTTCTTCAACATAAATTAGCCCCAAGTGACTAGTATCTTTGCTTGCAAAGTGCTTGGGACTTAATGTTGATTATGACACCGATCAGAATCTCGGCGCTGATACAGCCACCATGAGTCAATTTGAGTCGGAGATTGCCGACTTGAAGAGTCGCTTAGAAGCTTAGGAGACTGAAACCCAAAAGGCAACTCCAAATTTGAGTTTAGTGTATCTCAACAAGAGAAATTGAGGAAAAGCTTTGAAGCGCATAAGAAAGCATGGGCTGATGAAAGGTCTCCTTGATCAACCGGGCAGAGAAAGCGAGGCATCTCTTGCGTAAACAATCGCCGAGCTATCCGCTTAAAACGCCATGTATCTCGATGGTCTCAAAGAATCTTTGGTAGGTTACTCGCAAGTGTTAAACACTTTAAACACTTTGTCGACAAGCACCTCAATTATCACCGACTTAATGTTGTTTAATGCAGGCCCCAGAGCTCCAATCAACCGTAGTATGGTGATAAAGCTCAAGGCGGTTTATACTCCGTGGAACAACTCTATACCGGTCACAACATGCTTTAGCCGTGGTGGCTTTGTCAAATGAGGTTCTCAACCTTCCGTTCGACGTATCTAAGGCGGCTTTTGTCAGTGCTACCTCAACGGGTCCAAGAGTTAAGGCAAGGCCTCTGCAAGAACCGGAGTGAGGAGTCCTGATTAGGGGGTGTCCGGATAGCCGGACTACCATCATCGGCCGGATTATCATCGGCCGGACTATCGCCATCGAATCGGACTCCAAGACTATGAAGATACAAGATTGAAGACTTCACCTGTCCGGATAGGACTTCCCTTTGGCGTGGAAGGCAAGCTTGGCGATACGGATATGTAGATCTCCTACCAATGTAACCGACTCTATGTAACCCTAGCCCTCTCCTGTCTCATATAAACCGGATGGCTCTAGTCCATAGGACAACAACAACCTCACAATCATACCATAGGCTAGCTTCTAGGGTTTAGCCTCCTTGATCTCGGTAGATCCACTCTTGTAAACATCCACAATATCAATATCAATCAAGCAGTGACGTAGGGTTTTACCTCCATCAAGAGGGCCCGAACTCGGTAAAACATCGTGTCCCCGGTCTCCGTTACCATCCGCCTAGACGCACAGCTTCAGACCCCCTACCCGAGATCCGCCGGTTTTGACAATCGACATTGGTGCTTTCATTGAGAGTTCTTCCAGGTTGCCACCGATAGGAAGGATGCCTCTTCCCATCTTCAAGGACGGTATTTTCGCCAAAGGAGCCTTGGCCGCCAAACTATCCGCTAGGTGGTTTTCTTATGACCGTCGTCCGCCACCGCTTCGACAATGACCTATCAGTCGCCAAAAGCAATTTTCACGCCACCGGAATTCGCCGAAGCGGCTTGATCCAATAGAGCTCGTCCCGTAGAACGAGCTTTTGGATCGCACGCCGCCGGAAGTCGCCATGCACTACAATCATATTGGTTTAAACCGATCCAGAGAGATTAACTCTCCCCAGATCACCCACCACGCTGCAATGGTAGAGGAACAATGCGGCGACGCTTCTCCCGTATTGAAAACTAGTCATGTCCGCCCCGAACCCCCATGCCGGATTCCTCGCGAGGACGGACTTCGATCAAGCACTGAACTTAAAGTCGCATCGACTGCACTCATGGACAACGCCCAGCAATCCAAGCTTCCAAATTGAAACTTCGCCTTCGAGCCTTGAGATGGTAGGGTTCCGACTTAATTCCACCCGCCTCGCCTGCATATATGCGATCTATCTCTAATCCGCAAGAGCCCACTGAGACAAAGACATCACCATCGGGCCGATTCTCCCCCGTTATGGACAGATAAAGGATCGCCGAGAGGAAAACGCAATCTCAATTTTTTTATGCGGATGCATGGCGTCTAAGCCGCTTTTGTCTCCCGCCTAGGAGAAAAGGCATTACCCTCTATCGCCTCCTTAGGCGCATCAACACTTCGAGTGGACGGATGCTGCCACCGCCGGACTCAAGAAATAAAGGCCATATTGGCAACAACCGTCCTCGCTGCGCCTTCAACCCGGGCGTAACCAATGTTGTTATACATCGCAGCAACGCATCAAGTTGTAAGCGCGGTACTGCCGTTTAACGAGAGAAAGAAGGGCATAAATTCTCTTCAAAACCAGTATACTACGATCCACCGTGGTTAGCCCCCGCAAGTCCTGCTACCGCACTATCGAAGATAGCATACACGGTGTTCATGGCATCCCGAAGTCTGACACTACTTTCAAGAGTGTTCGATAACAAGGGCCTCAAGTACCACTTAACGACATTATAAACAACCGCGACGCGACGGGCAGGATTGCAAATGGGCCATTGAGCTCTTACCATTTGATATAACTTACAAACCTCATGAAGCTATAAAGTCACAAGTTTTGGCTGACTTTGTCGCTGAATGGACCGGGTTTAACTCCCTAAAGAGTACGGCGATACCCAATTGATTATGCACTTCGACGGCTCTAAATGTTAGCCGGATTGGGGTTACGCCAGATTGACGCCCCGACCGGGACACAGTCCAATACGCATTTCAGATAATGTACACGGACTCCAACAACGCAGCCGAATACGAGGCCCTTTTACATGGTCTCCGGATGGCAATCTCCATGGCCATTCAACGCCTAGAGGTGCGCGGGGATTCAAACCTCGCAATATCCCAAATAAGCGGAGACTTTGACGCCAAAGATCCGAAAATGGCAGCATACCGCAACGCTGTACTAAAAATGTCAGCCCGGTTCGAAGGACTTGAATTCCATCACGTAGCCCGATAATAACCAAGCAGCCGACATATCGCACGCATCGGCGCAAAACGCGACGCTCGCCCCTCCTAACATCTTCCCCGAACGACTCTTCAAGCCATCCGCATTATGGGAAGAGGAGTCCGAACTAACAAACCGAACAAGCCGCACTAACCGCGATTCAGCCGATGACATAACACCTTCCGCCCACGCATAATGGCAATAATCGCCTGCGGATGTAACCATTCTCGCCTACTTACTTAGGGCAGGAGCTTCTCAAGACCAAAATGAGGCCCGCTGCATTGTCCGGCGATCTAAAGCCTACAAGGTCTTTGAGGGAGAACTCTATAAGAAAAGCACAACCGAGTCCTTCAAAGGTGTATCCTCAAGAGGAAGGGCGAAACCTCCCCGCTGAAATTATGCCGACTAGGCGGACACCACGCCGCAGCTCGGCCCTTGTAGGAAAGGCATTCCGCACAGGATTTTATTGGCCGACGCCCGAAAGCAGCTCGCTCAGACTTAGTCCAAAGATGCGCTTGTTGTCATCTCTTTGCTAATCAGAGCCATATGCCACCCACCGCCTCAAAACTATATCCATTACCCGGCCGTCATGGTCCGGGGCTTGACATGGTTGGACCACTTAAAGGGGGGACCCACAAGCAAAGGTACCTATTGGTCATGGTGGATAAATTCACCAAATGGATAGATGCCAAACCAGTTAAAACGGCAGAGTCCGGACTAGTGATAGACTTTATATCCGGTAGTACACCGCTATGGTGTCCCCACAAAGATCATCACCGATAACGGCACAAACTTCACCGCCGATGAGGTTAAATCATGGTGCAAAAATATGGGCATCAAGCTCGATTACGCTTCACCTATCATCCTCAAACCAACGGTCAAGTGGAACGAGCAAATGGTCTAATAATGAGCGGCATCAAACCCAGACTAGTGCGGTCCTCACGAACCGACACGACCGGGTAGAGGAGCTCGACCAGACTGGGCTGCGGACAACGCCTAACCGCATTACCGGATTCACACCGCTTTTATGGTATACGGCGCAGTAGCAGTTTTGCCTCGCGACATAATTCATGACTCACCTCGAAAAGCGCATGTACGAAGAAAGAGAGGCCGAGTTGATCGGCAGGACAGCTTGGACGATTGAGGAAGAACGCGACGTCGCCAAGGCTCGCTCCGCATTCTATCAGCAGCAGGCTCAAGATATCACAAGCAGAGAAGTACGGGCCAAGACTTACAACGCTGGCGAACTGGTTCTACGCTGCACGGACAAGAAGAAGGACAAGCTAAAGCCCAAATGGGAAGGCCCTTCATCATCGATCAAGTCCTCGACCAAGGAGCGCATCGCTTCACTTAAATGCATCGGATAACCGACTCGAGCCGAACCTATGGAACGCAGCCCGCCTCAAGATTCTATGTTTAGCGCCGACTAAGAGTTCGCCCCTTTCCCCGGCCCAAATTTTTTTTTTTCTTTCTTCAGCTGCCTTTTTGTTTCTTTTTTTTCTCAACCCTATTCATCCAAGCCTTAAAGGGCCTACTAGCGCAACGTCATACAAGAATTGATGTGCTAAACGCACTATTATACCGGGGCTTCTTACCGTAAGCTTAATTATAAGGGCTTTATGCCCAACACATGTGTCAAGCCTCCACATGTACCTTTTATTCACCATTATATGCATCGATATGACTTAAGTTTTGGCCAAGCTGGGTTGCTCGCCTCTGCTTACCCCTACGCTCCCGATTGTTCGGCTAGGAGGTAAAGGAGCACCTCCGCGATTGTTATCGCTGGTCAGCCGGATGTGTACCTCGACTGGGTGAAGCCGAAAAGCTAGCGCTTTAAGGAAATATTCGTCGGACTTAAAAGACGATTTTTATCCACTTATTTATCTGCCCCATGATGTTTTTCTCGCTGCAGTCCGACATGCACTTTAGGGCATGTCACCCCAGAGGAAAGGAACCCTTAACGGAACTATTCTCCCCGAAGATGTTTCTACTACCCATGTAATATAACATAACTAGTTGGGCACTTGTCCGATAAAGCACCGATGACCCCTACGCGTGGTCTCCATGCATACCCCGTTGTTTCATAACCGAGAAGGTATTCGACACACCCGACTCTTGGGTCCCGAGGTCGGCTTAAAAGGTCGGCAAAGACAAACGATCTACAATCCGCTAGAAGGCATTTTATATGTCATTTTATAATACATTGTCAAATCGACCGATTGTATTCTTCTCAATCCTGCCTAACAAAGTTGTCTAATTTACAGTCCTGTTAGAAAATTTAGCGCCAACTCTACTTGGTCAGATACTAAGCTCACAGGATCTCCTTCCCATCGGGCCCCACAGTCCGACTTCGCCATGTGGTTGGGATCCGCCTTCTTGTACCGCTGCCTTTACCATGGCCTGTGCCTCCCGGCACCTTGGCGGCAGGCCAAATCTTCCATAAATGGAAGCGCCACACTCCCTCGCAGCTTTCTCCGCAAGCTCCCAAGACCATCGGTAAGGAGAAGGCTGGCCATAAAGCTCGATGACGCCGCCATTGCTTGCCAACTCGCTCGATCAGCTTGCAACAACCGAAGTTGATCACCGCTGATGCGGCATCTCTCCGCAGGCTACTCGTGAGCATACCTGCAGATATATCCTCGTCAATTGACTTCCTCGCCAACTCTTCTTTTCAAAGGAGTTCGCCAAGCACTTACTATATATGCCGCGACGGCCGCTGATTCTCCTTAACGGAGCCCGGACAGCTCGCCCTAACGCTTTTCAGCTCTTTTCTCCAAGCTGGGCATGGGCATCCCGAGCTTGTTCCTTTCTATGCTGCACCTTATGCAGCACCTCTCGCCGCCTTTAGTTGGCGCAGGTTCTCGCCGTCCGGATCTTGTGTGGCAGCACCGCAACGCCATTTTTAGACTTGCGCAAAGGCCAAACGCTACTTATCTTTCTAAAATAATGCTACTGTGAGAGGTCCTCGCTTCTTCCTCGCAAGCCAGAGTGCGGCCTCAAGTTGGGCCTTGCACTCTTGCAGCCCCGAGACAGTTGGGTATTCTTCTCAGAAGATCCTACGCTTCATATGATCCTTAAATCAGTTAATATAACTACTTTAAGTCTTGGGGCTACCGCATATATAACTATTAAATTCTTCTACCAGATGTCTTTTACATACTGCTCGTGGCTCGTAAAACCATCTTGAGCAGCACGAAGGTGCGCTGCCTCTCGTGTTAAAGGCATTCAACGCCGGGGAGAAGCATGCGCCACGAATATTACCGGCCGGCGCCTATGATTCAGGCACTTCCACCTCGACTTGGTGGCGATACTGTCGGCATCCTCCGTCGGAGGAACGCCTGCCGCGCTTTGCGCCTCCCCTCCGCACTGTGCCGAGCCTCGCTGGTAGAGGTTGGATTGGCAACCTCCACGCCGCAGTCCGCGGACGCTTTTTCCCTATAAAATTCATGAGCACTCAAGCGCTTCAGGAACGTTGTTTCAAATAATGAATTGTGAACTACACCTTTGCGGTGACGCTTCACCGCCGCCGCCCTCTTCCGCCTCATCGTCCGGATCGGCCTTTGTTGGTCAGCCACCGCTGGCTCGGCTTCGCCTCTAGGGGCGCCTCGCACAGCGCCATCATATACGGTGGTCGAAATGAGCAAGGAAGGAATGACGTGTCAGTGGCTTCGTCGCAATCACCGGGAAGCCGGATATAGTCCGGATAGTCGGCCGTTATGGCGATCAAAGCATTGTCCATGCTGAGCTGGTGGAACACCCCGCCGATTAGCTCCACCTTTATGTCCGGATCCTCTTCGAGGCCGGATCCCGTGATCTCTCTCGATCTCTGCCGCGGAGCCGGACTTAGCATGTCCTCCACGGTCCGGCGCAGTTCCTCGCCAAAAGAAGAACACAATATAAGAACCTTAAGTTTCAAAGGCACGGGTCGGGCACGCAGAGTGTTCGCTACCCAAGGCCGGGATGATTCATGGAGAACCCATTTAACGGGTTCGTCCAAGGAAATCCTCCTTCTCCCCTTATACAGGCCGGACAGATCGCCACAGATCTTCGCCGAATCCGCCCTTTGCTGCCATGACGGGTGGCATCGCCCTCCCTGCTGAAATCCCACATGGGTGGCCCTCAGATTGTAGTGGCTGCACTTCACAGAATGCATGTTGCCATGACTCCAATCATGGTCAACCCGCATGGGCCAAGAACTTATTCGCCCATCAAATAATGGACTCTCTTGTCTTCCTCCAGATGGGGCTCATGACGCCAACTAAGGCGCTTTTCAGAGGAGCATTGTGAACTCCGGAGGCCGATCCAACAGGTCCGACAATGAGCATCTTCTATATAAAACCATTCAAGGCCAGCTCGGCGCTTTCTTAGGGGTTCCGGATGGATATCCGTCCCGCAATGCGCCATATTTCGCCGCCACTTGATATATGGACCCTCGTGAGAGCGGGTACAAGGCGTAACAACCTCTTCCACAAGCAGGAAGTGGGGCTCGACGCCCAGTGAAAAGCTCAGAAGAGCTACGAATCCGCAATATGCAGGATTGAGGCGGCGGAGGTGATGAAGCCGAGTCCGAGAACTCTGTGAGCCCGCGAGGAATGGATGTACAGGAAACTGAGCCCCTTATCGATAGGGGACGGCATACCCGCCCCTTTGTTGGGATTTGGGGTAACTCCGCTTGCTTCCCACCTTTGTAGGTGGCCAGCCCGCTCGAACCGAACCATGAAGGCCGGAGGGAGATATCCCCCACTTGGAGCTTCACCAACTCACAGCGGAATAGAGCATCTCCTCCAATCTCTCGCAAAGGGCCGAGCGAGAAGAGGAGCCGCATTGACGGTCCATGATGGAATGGATTCTTGGTCAAAAGCGCCCGATGAGTATTTTCGAGAGGAAGATGGTGATTTGATCTGGATTCTGCCTCCCTTATAGGCAGATTATTCGCACAACTAGGGGGTAAAACATAAAAGACACCGGCTTTTCACGCTCACGACGACGCTGCGGAAGAAGGCCCTTATTGGGCGTGGAAGCCGAGACGCGCAACATTGATGAGGAAGCTGGACACTGTTCGGCAGGTATGTAGAACTTGAAGGAGAACCCGCCTTGCAACGCCGAAGACTACACACATGCTGGACTTATCGTCATTGAAGCCTGATTTGGGGGCTACAGAGGGAGTCCCGGATTAGGGGTTGTCCGGATAGCCGGACTACCATCACGGCCGGACTATCATCGGCCGGACTATCGTCATCGACCGGACTGCAAGACTATGAAGATACAAGATTGAAGACTTCGCCTCGTGTCCTGATAGGACTTTCCTTGGCGTGGAAGGCAAGCTTGGCGATACGGATATGTAGATCTCCTACCAATGTAACCGACTCTATGTAACCCTAGCCCTCTCCGGTGTCTATATAAACCGGATGGCTCTAGTCCAGAGGACAACAACAACCCTTACAATCATACCATAGGCTAGCTTCTAGGGTTTAGCCTCCTTGATCTCGTGGTAGATCCACTCTTGTAAACATCCACAATATCAATATCAATCAAGCAGGACGTAGGGTTTTACCTCCATCAAGAGGGCCCGAACCTGGGTAAAACATCGTGTCCCTGGTCTCCTGTTACCATCCGCCTAGACGCACAGTTCGGGACCCCCTACCCGAGATCCGCCGGTTTTGACACCGACACGGAGCCATAGCTGCATTAAGCCGGGCCAAGGCATGGCTACCAGAACTAGACCCGGCTGACATCGCCCTTGGGTATCCAAGCTTGAAAGAGGATGGCACTACATTTGACCACAAGGACTTCACCGCCTGTGTGAGGGAAATATGTCATGTGGCCACTCTGATTGGGAATGATACGGACCTTACTAAGTACCAGCCGGGTTATGACAGCCAGAATCAGAGAATCCCAATGCCACATTACGACGCAACCAACTTGATCCCTCCAATTTGTAAGCATACCTTCGCCCCCGAAGTCGATCCGGCCGGGCTCAATTTGAAGCTTTGAGTGGCATTGACTGGTCATCATCAACCTTCCAGGACAGGGCAGCCGACGGAGGAGCGGAAAGGGATGACCCAGAAGCTTCAGGCCAACAAAACGAGTGATCCGTCGGGTGTCTTATTCTTATGCCTTGTGGAAAACAATGATTCATTATCTAGACTCAGGGAGTCTTGTAATAGGGTAGAAAAACTTGATTTTGTTGTGCCATCAAGACACGCTTGAGGCGCCAACACTTGTTTAAGCCGCCATCGTATATTCTTCCGCTTTATACCGATCTTTTGCTTTCCTTATGCTTAAATAGTTGGTTTCATTGCCCTCGCATATAGAACAAACACAAGTCCTTGGCGGCTTACCGCACGTAGGGTCATATATCTTACAAATAACCCGAGTACTTAATAAAAACACAAAAGCCGGTTCTCAATTATACCCTTAAGACATAATCGTAATAAAGATACCGCGATCCTTTGATTACACCGCCATTATATGACCTCGAATAAATAAGGGTGAAAGCTCAATCCAGAAAGACCCGCACATATAATGTTTGTTATGCTAACAACTGTTTTGATCAAGGTTAAGCCGTGGAATAAAAATCCACCCCATAAACAGGATCTCAAAACAGTCAAACAATTATGATTACAAAGCGTTAGGAGAAATAGATAAATTTCAAAGGCTTCGATTCAATACTATCAAGAAACCATTCCAAAGGGGTTAAGCTAAGATTAGATACATCATATAGCCCCTAGTGGCTTTGGCGATGCCGATCAAGAGGGTATTGACAGCTATGTTCTCTTTGGTTCAATACGACCCACGCTTGAACAGAAGCCCCAAGTGACCTTTGAAAGTTGTTTAATGACGCTGATTCAAATATTTAGTCCGCTCGGGCCCGAGAGGGGGATCCGTCAGCCGGCCATCATCAACCACCTCCATCACCAATTTCATGATGCTCACCGCCATGCGTGAGTAATTCCATCGTAGGCTTGCTGGACGGTGATGGGTTGGATGAGATCTACCATGTAATCGAAAGTTAGTTTTGTTAGGTTTGATCCCTAGTATCCACTATGTTCGAGATTGATGTTGCTATGACTTTGCTATGCTTAATGCTTGTCACTAGGGCCCGAAAGTGCCATGATCTCAGATCTGAACCTATTATGTTTTCATGAATATATGTGAGTTCTTGATCCTATCTTCCAAGTCTATAGTCACCTACTATGAGTTATGATCCGCAACCCCGGTGACAAATAATCGGGACCACTCCCTTGATGACCATAGTTTGAGGAGTTCATGTATTCACTATGTGCTAATGCTTTGTTCCGCACTCTATTAAAAGGAGGCCTTAATATCCCTTAGTTTCGTTAGGACCCCACCGCTATGGGAGGGTAGGACAAAAGATGTCATGCAAGTTCTTTCGATAAGCACGTATGACTATATTCGAATACATGCCTACATTACATTGATGAATTGGAGCTAGTTCTGTCACCCTATGTTATGACTGTTACATGATGAACCGTGATCCGCATAATTATCCATCACCGATCCAATGCCTACGAAGCTTTCCATATATTGGTTCTCGCTATTTACTTTTCCGCTACAGCCTACAATCACTACAAAATACCAAAAATATTACTTTGCTTCATATTTTGTTACAAGTACTAATACCATCATATTACTTGCTACTAAATACTTTGCTGCGATAGTGTTATCCGTGTGGCTGAATTGACAACTCAGCTTGCTAATACTTGAGAATATTCTTTGGCCCCTTGTGTCGAATCAATAAATTTGGGTTGAATACTTCACCCTCGAAGGCTGTTGCGATCCCTCACACTTTTGGGTTATCAAGACTAATTTCTCGCGCCGCTGTTTAGATAATAGCTCTATTCTTTGAGTCACTTGGGATTTATATCTGCTGATCACTATGAACAACTTGAAATACGCTTAAGACAACAATTTATCCCTCAACTACGAGGGAGGTAAGGAACCGCCATCTAGCTCGCACTTGATTCACCTTCTGCTTTGAATAAGCTATGCACCTAAACCTGCTTCCTGCTTATTCATTCTGGATATGTCGATGTTATTGATGATGCCACTGCCAGGCATGATACCTATGATGAAACTACTTTATGCTTGATACTACTATGCCCCTTAGTGAATTTCTTGATGAACAAATTGCTAGGGCTAGAGAGAAAGAAATTATTGAAACTGATTATATAGATGAAATTGATGATGAAGACTTGCCTGTTCTTCCTGAGGGTTATATTTTTGATAAAGAAGCTTCTGCAGCTATTTTAGCTTGCAAAGATAGATCTGAGCTCAAGAGGCTATTAGTTAAATGGAATCAGCAATCTCTTAATGATAGAATGAGGCCTGACCCTACTTTTGCTACTTCACCTATTTGTTTTGCCGATAAGGATTATGAATTCTCGTTGATCCCGATATAATTACTTTGGTTGAATCGATTCTTTTATGTTATGAATCAAACTGTTGTGGCACATCTTACTAAATTAAATGATATAGCCAATTGTTCAAGAATGATGAGAGATCTCGCTACTTTTATATCCTCAAAATATTTCCGCTCTCATTAAAGGGTGATGCTAAGATATGGTTTAATTCTCTTGATCCCTTGCAAAAGCGAGCCCCTGTGATATGATTTATTACCTTCGCTAAATATTTCCCCGCTCATAAGAAACAAGCTGCTTTGAGGGAAATATACAACTTTGCTAATCAAGAAGAGAGTCTCCCACAAGCTTGGGGAGGCTTCTCAAGTTGCTTAATGCTTTTCCCCGATCATCCTCTTAAGAAAAATGAAATACTTGATATCATTTATAATGGACTAACCGATGCTTCCAGAGATTACCTGAGATAGTTGTGCTGGTTCTGCTTTTCAGGAAAGAACAATTTGATGAAGCAAGAATTTATTGAATAATATGTTGGCAAATGAAAATAATTGGCACTTCCCGAGCCATCTCCCGAGCCAGCTCCCCGAGCCAATTCCCAGCCTATTCCTAAACAACTCCAAGAAGAGAGGTGTTCTGTCGGTGTACTAGAGTAGGGTACCTAGTATCCCGAACTGCACGGCAGTTGCAGCACTCGCGGCAGGCTTGCTCAGCGACCGCCTAAGATCCTCCGTGGTTCCTTTTGGAGCCATTCAAGAACAAAGTATTTAACCAAGAAGACAAGGCCCTCGCAAGAGGAGCTTGCCGGAAGGCCACCCAAGGCACGCAGAAGACAAGACACCGCAAGAGGAGCTTGCCGGAAGGCTTGGTGAGCTTACAAGCCCCCGAAAGCGACAAGGATTCAGCCACTGCAAGGTGCTTGCCGCGACAGTAACCTCTCTTCATCTCCGCCTCCAACTCATCCACCAACGTGTCGCCATGGAGCCATTCCAGCGTAGGCGTGTCAAGAGGCCGCAGCCAGCCGGGAGCAGCGATAAGCGCGCCGACGAGCTTACCATCGTGGCAAACGTGCGCGCACTGACGGTCCTCGCAGTAATCGCTTAGGCAACAAAGTGATGTGCATTTAATGTTTTGTCCGCTGCCGCCGAGTTAGGTAGAATACACTCACAATCGTGACATGTCGGTGTACCAACTACTGTTTTTCCATTTAGTACCCTCATCTCACGCTACACCGTCTGAGACCCCTTGAGCCTATAAAAGGAGGCCCATGCGCAA